>CAJVPJ010000407.1:0-25952 GCA_910592205.1 Paraglomus occultum | reverse complement strand
AGTAGTTTTTTGATGGCTGCACTAGAAATGGCATCAAATGACCTCAACAAATTCCATTTTGCAAAAAACACGTTCCTTTGTGACCGCCGCCAAACAGCCTGAAACGCTGCTTTCTTTCCCTACAATGATCACAAACAATAGGGCCGTTAACCATATTGAGCCTGGTTAGGATGGATTAATAAGCTTTGACCCAAGTTACATGTATAAATATAAAATACCCCAAATGAAACTTAATAAACGTATGACACTAAGCCCCGTGTGGTTAATGTTTATCATGTATTAGTATTAGCATATATTATGTGACGTTTGTTCCCCTCTCCCCTATTTTATTTCCCACTCAACACTAGAAAAAAAATTAAAGCTCGTACGAAACGTCGTGTGACACGTTGCATAAAAATTCTTTTCGTCTATCAGTATATTCGCCCAACATTAAAATACGTATTACCAATATTTAATATTAAATTGTCACATAGGGTATTCGGTAATAGTAATTACAAACAAATCAATGCAACTCTTTGTGTCTTGAATGGATGAGCGCAACTGATCAAATAATTGATTTGTGAACAATTACTAATAATTCTAGTGTCTGACAGCAGTCGGTTACGTACTCCATAAGAGTTGCGTTAATCCAATCCCCACTGATCTTTATATTTGTCTATTCCCATAATTGGTTTTCATTGGCGTCATCAGAAATAGCGAAAAATCTGCTTATTCCCGGGTTAAGTAACATTTGTCATTAATCCACTATAATTGTCAAGGTTTCATATCAGCATTAAGGTGTTTTGTGAACGCGCACCTCGGAAATAACTCGTTCACCTTGCTCGCAATTCGTTCCCTGAAAAACCTCCTTGATCCGGCCGAGAATGTAGTCTACCACTATCTCAATGGTTCTGCTTGCCGAGACATTTGGGGGACGGTCTAGATCCATCAGCATCCATCAATCGAGTTAGAACGTGTGTTTGGTACAGTGGTGTAAATTTCCGAGAACGGGTCTGATTGGTAGCCATTCTGTAATCGACGCAATTTGCGTTCACTAATCATTATTGAATGATTCGCCAGCTTTGTCTCTCTTTTTCTCTGTTTTTGTAGTAAACCCTCGGATCGTCAATGGTTATTAAGCGCAGCATACGTGTATGAAACTTGAGATACAGTTGGTTCTTTTGAACCTTTTGTAAAATAAACATCTCGGTTCAAAAAGGTTCGGTTTGATCTGCATAATTATCGGAGATCATGTCACGTCATTGATGCCGTTCAAGCCACGCAATATTTAATGCATTAAAACCGTAGAACAAAACGGAATAACGTTTGTCGAACTCGGTAAAAAACAGATGCAAGGTACGAAGCTGTGCGGGAGAGCAGATGAGACAACGATTTGGAGAAACTGGGGCGAAGGGAAAAACTAGAGTGGATGTGTTGAGGAGACAAACTAAAGCGAGGAGTTTGGAGAAGTAAAGACGCAACGATCCTGCTGAAGATGCACATTCGAAAGTGTCGTTTTATTGGGTACACTCGAAGCGACATGTGAATTACCTTGTTTGACATTGTAACTTGAACGGCAAATCATAATTCGTGAGGAAAAAAAAACTTTGGTTAATATTTTGCGACACGACAGAGAACAGATAGATATAGCTCATGAAATATTGATTATACTAATGACCCAGCAGATTTAGCTGATGGAGGCACAATTTCTATCTGGTGGGCGAAGGAAATAACTGTTCTAATTCTCCTCTTATTTCCTGAATATGCAGATTGGATATCTCGTGCGTTTTTGTTTCGTATCTCTGGTAAGGTTATACGTGTTAAATATTTACTGCATGCTGTCTTGATCGCGCTTTAACTTTTTGATCTCGCTTTCCATTTACGTCCAGACAAGTCATTGTAGTTGTCCTTATTCACACCTCAAAAAGAATCATCACATTCGTTACAATATGATGAATCGTCTATCGCCGTGATCCCGAAGAGACGATCTGATCATGTTAAGCAAGCTCACTAAAAACATTATTCCCGGATTCAGAGTACGTCCAGTAAGCAATTTTTTTTATTTTCAAAAAGGGAATCAAACTATTCAGCCAAATCTTTTAGAATAACATATACATAGCACACCGGGAAGGACGGGTTTACGGTACTATACGAATCTATTATATTAACGCTGTATATATTTTCATTTGATAGTTCCGAAATCATGCCGAGTGCACGAATAATAAGTATTCTTCATTACTGGATCACCCATGTAGCACTTCGCAGTACTGAACTGTATTACTTGGACAATGTCGAAGTTAGATTTGAGCATAATCTCCTCGGTTAAGCCGAGTCGAGAGAGAAGCAGTAGGGCTGTGCGGCTGTGTGGCGGGGGTCGACAATACCATCTCTCTCTCTTTATGTGTGTGTGCGAGAAGCCGAGTGAACTGGATAAAAACGGGACTTTCACAGAATTGAAGAATGTTCCCAGTTTGGGAAAACTATTTGGGTTGAATAAGTGACGTAACGCATGTTTGAGTTATTAGTTTCCACTTTCATTAAGGCTCGTGCAAAGTAATCTCAGCATACCCCCCCCCCACTGATGGATCGTTTCAACTGGGCTTTTCTCTGTCATGGTAATAGAGACAATTCGGGGGAAACGTGCTGCCAGTCTTAATGTTGGATGGCGAATTGGAGTGTTTTGGGTGAACTGCATAGTGAGGAGATCTTGTTGAATTATTCGAGCCATACGTTACTTAACGACAAATTACGCGAACGAACGTTTTCATTGGATCGTAATCTGTTATCTTACCACCTAATTAACTAGTCTGTTTGAAGCCTTGGAGATATAATACGGATGCATGGTCTGATTCCACGTTATCTTATGTTCCCGATGTGTGCAAGTACTTTACTCATATTTTGTAAGTCCCACATTCCAATTACTTATCCAAAACGTATAGTGTAAGTTCTCTTACGCTTCCAGTCTATTACATTTAGGCTTTACATACAGATTGATTATTGTTTCAGTCCGCACGCGATGATTTTAGCCATAAAATAACAGCTTACGTAAAAACCATGAATTGCTTAATAATTATAACATGTGATTGACGCAATAAACATTAACGCTAGCAAGATTTTCGTGAGACGCGTATGTTGAAACACATGAATAGCATATATCTAGGTTCGGATGTTTGTGAATAATAATACAAATCTTGATTATATTGCTAAATTACAAACATCGGCATCATACAGTTAGTTTTTATGCAGGTTACCTTAATTATTATATTTATATATAACAAAATTGACTGGCTGATATTGGAATAGCCGAAAATGCCGAGTTAAATGGGTCTTTGGGACGGCTTACATAGTGTTGGCAAAAGTCGTATACATAATTCATGTAAGAAGAAAGATTAAAGATAAACGCGCATTTTGTCACATCCCATTTGTTTTGAAATACAATATTGATTTGTCTTGAAATGTATCAGACACGAGATAGTTAGTGAAAGCTACTGCAAAGACTTGCAAAGGTCAAAGTCCGTAAACTTGTATTTTTATCCATCACTTGTTTAAACAAATTATAGTCTCGCCCTGACGCTCTATTTTTTATTTAGAGCCATCATTCATATCACATTAAAGTTTTTAGTACTGATAATCAAACAAAAAAGAAATTTGTTGTAGCCTCGGCACTAATTTCTTTTGTCAAAAATTATTTCCATATGTGTATTAAACAGTTCATTCTTCTGCGGTACTGGATTTTTAAATGTACTCTGAGCTATATCGATAGGGCAGACTATTTCTCCTTGAATTGCTTCTTTTTCGCATAATTTAACTAATCCCACCATTCAAGCATGTCATGTGACTTACCATGATTTTTACTGGCAGGTGAAATAATCATTCGATATTCGTTTTTGTACCACTGACTGCATGCTTTGATGATGAGGATATTTTTGATTCAGTAGAGCTGCTCACCTGACTTGATTACGAACATGGCTGATGACACTGACGGGTAGGCCTGAACAAACCAATTTCATATATGCAGTTCGTCAGTGGTCTCCCAGAGAAGACATCTCTTGATATTTGGAGGGCTGTGTTTGTGCAAATAATGCCGCCGTCTCTTAAAATAGCAAGCTCATTGACAAAAAATTCCGATTGCTGCCGATCGACCGAATTGGAATGAAACAAATGGGTGGAAAGACCACTAAATTACCCGTACTACGATGCACGGAATGCGAAATCACTAAAAATAAATTTACTATTATCATTGTCTTTCTAAACTAAGATATATAACATTGAATTATTTGGCTAATTCGAATCAGTATAGAAATATATAAAAACGCATACAAATCTGACTACCGTCAGTCAAGTCAATAACAATAGTTATGTACAAGAACCAATCACTATTGCAAATCTCATCATCAGCTATCGCCCAGACGTCTCGTGCTGCAATATGATGTGAGTTTCGAATTCTAAAATAGATTTCATGTGAGATTAACTAGTCAACGGAAAACCCAGCGCACGTCCGTAAAAACCCCCTCTAGGGAGAGCTCGTTTATTGGTGAAGATGTGGTCGTGAGAACGCGCGGCGTACCGATTCTTTCTTTACTTTGCATTGAGAATACCGGAGGGCGTTCATGTGTTCAACATAGTTTGTTGCACTGATTAGCGGTTATAATTATATCGAGTAACTTAACACCATATGTAGCGGGAATTGATTCTAATAATATCATACTTAAAATAGCGTGTGATCACATATTAAAAGTTCCGTAATTATTGAGAAGAATTGGGGGTTACATAAAAGCCTTTCACAATTACAATTACGATCAATCCCGCTCCAACGTTTCACAATTCATTATACATCGGTGCTCTAGTTTATATATACGTAAGTAAATCTGCAGTATATTGCCAACTATTCTATTCAACGCAGCACATTTCTCACTTTTGATTTAATATGCAGATATATTAAATTCGAGCCCGAGTATACAAGCACCCAACCAGCCGTGGGTTTATTCGTCCAAAAAAGTGAAACAGCTATCAACGGGGCGATTATGTCAGATGATGAAACTAGCAATTGTTTACAAGTGAAAAAATTCTCCTTTTTTTTACAATACTACCATTGTGCATTTCCCAAACCGAATTTTTGCAATAACCTGATTAGTCATTTATTAATGATCAAAATCGAATAATATACTTTCGTCACATAATAACTGTTGGATGCACAATAACTGCCATTGTTATTATTTCCGTATGATATCTGCGGTAGTCGGAATACGAAGACCGACAAGCTTCTTACATTCGATCCGCATTCGCTCGAAAGGGGCTGATTCTTAAACATTACCATTTCCGTTACTTTCTGACAGTATCATCGTAGATTAAAAATTTCCTAAAAAAGAAAACCAGTCAATAGCCGGGTATATCGTAAAACCAAACACCCAAGATATTGTCCTGACAATGTCCATCAGAGTTCATTTCTATAGACCCTAAGAACTCTTTTTTCTCATTATTTACAACCGCACCAAAGTATTAATACGAAGAAATTTGTCAACAATATATATGGAACAGAACGTATACATGTTAATTCAGGCCGTTATAAAGTTTTCCATGATTTAGAAATACTAACACTACGGTTTAATTAAGGTTTTGTCCAACAAACCGTCAAGCGAGTTTTCTTTTACAATGAGTTTTTAAATTTATATTGGACTAAGCATTACAAGCTGGATAAGGTCTTTGGTTTCGGTTGTTGCCGATAAAAACATGTTTTCTTACAGCGTCAACACTGCGGACGGTAAACACCTCATTTATGGTGAAGAATTAGACCTTACATTGGACATGTATTGTCGTGTTCTAACCAACGATTGTCTGCACAAATAGTTTACCGTATTAACGGTACAGCAATAACAAACGTAACGGTGAGTCCAAGCTTTCAAGTTCACAAGCCAATAAAGGTTGCAACGATATTTTTGATAACCGTCTTGTGATTAGAAAGTGAATCGCTGTATAATGATAATCCGTTCTATTAAACAGGCCCGAGAAGCAATTGCTAAACTTTCTGAAAAGACTTTTTTTGTTAATAATTAACATTATTTTTCAATCGATAGTTCAAAAGTTGTTGCTGCTTACAATCATATTATTTATTCGTAATTCATACAAGCTTATACAACATCGGTCTCTTAATTTTTTAAATTAAATTTATTTACTCATAATTAAAGGTAAGTTATTATTACAATAAAAACAAAAAATACATGTTTAGGGGGAAAAAAGGTTCGGATTTATACTAATATTTCTATATTATTTCATAGGGATTCGCTTGTTCAAAGAACCTACGATGAGGTAATTATCTTCTTTAACGTTTATCGAACACAAATCGACTTGATAATATCGTTGTCTATACGCTGCTCCTCTAGTTGCTCGCCGCAAACAGTTTCTATCTATATCGTATCCGTTATTGTATGAGAGAACAGTTTCTTATCAAAGAAAAAATTGTCAAGCCCGGACGGTTTCATTTCACACACGTAAATAATGCCTCACTACCCATTTGATTCCGCTAAGCGGAATAAGATTCAAACCCATAATCCGCGTAATTTATCGGCTCAGCAGCAATTATGTTATCGTTACGAATGTCATTGTAGAATTCACATTGATAAAAGAAAGGAGAATAATTTGGTGAAAACATGGAAAAATCGGAAAAGTCGGAAAACAAGTTTGGAAAGTCAAGGAAAGTACTCGGTAAGATAGACTGCTGTTCGTCGTTAATTTCCGAATAATCTTCATTCCTCATAACGCCAATATGGTCACCTTCGCTCAGGTTGTTTGATTTTTTTGCCTTCTTAGACGTACTCGCATTACTGCTACCATTTTTCACAAATTTATCCTTGTCCATATATTTAAATATAAAACTATCACCATTCTTGAATTTCCTCGGATTGTAGACATATTCCGGATACATAGCTTTGTGCTTGTATGAAGCTAATTTCGAGAGAACTTTGAAATACTCTTTGACCTCTTTCGGTTGATTTTTCCAACTTTTTGCAGCTTTTTGGGAAATTTCGTTGAGAGCACTTGACTTGCCAGGACTTCCAGAGAGTACTTGGCTTTGAAAATTTCGTCTAAATAAGATCCAACCATTTTGAGGTCTAGGCGGCAAGTTTCTTTTGTTGCTGTTGTTGCGTCGCCTGCGTATGGGATTGAGAATACTATCGTATGAAGTGGCTAGAGTGTATGGTGGGTTGTGCAAAAGTTTCTGTTCGTTTTGTGTAAGATTGTTAATAAAACATGTTGCTGGACAAGTAGAATGAGTCGCTGTACATAGTTCCGTGTGAGAATAAACTTGACGTAAAATTGGTTCTTCGTTAATTGGGTTTGAGTTCATGTTCTTGCAATATTTTTTAGTTGAAGGAGAAAGCCTTGTTTATATCTATATTATTTGGTTGCACACTGCATTCTAAGCAACGTGACTTAAACCAATCCAAATAAAGAACGCGAAAAGTTCTAATTGAACAAACATTGACTGACTTTGCTTTTTGCTAGGAACATTGTTCTAACTATTATTATGGAAAATATAAATGAGATAAGTGTGTATATATATATGACAGTTACTAAGCAGCAATTTACCCCGGATTATACTCCGATAACTGGTTATACCAATTTTAAATTATTGCAATTTTTGGACTGTTGCCGTAATATGTTTATTGATTGCATCTAACAGTTATAAAATTAAGACTTTTTTGTCATAAGACTGATTATAATATGACTTGTTATAAACAAACAAGCCAGTTTTACAGGTCAACGCTCTTACAACATAACTCAAGACTGTATACGGTTACAGAATCTAACTTTAATGAAGTAAAAATTATTTTTAAAAAAACTGAACGGCGCGGCATAGACGATAGACAAAAGACATATTATACTATCTGGTAAAGCATTATCCCAAAATTATAACCAATAATTTGTCTGATAAAAATTACTTGCGTTGTCATAAAAAGCAAACACGCTACAATTACGTTTTCTGCTAACAATTCAAATTCATGCAACCGGCGATCTCACCTGTCAAACTCACTGTCAAAAACTCTTAGCCTAATATACATAACACAGCGGTGATTATAATTGTCAATTAACTAATCTGTAATGTCATTTCGCCACATTACAAGAGTCGTCCCTTGCTATAACGAAATCCGCCAAGCCGTAAACGATTCTTTTAAAGTACGCAATATAGTTATTATTATGTCGATCTGCAACACCAAACCCTCGTGGCGCAAAATCACGCAGTAGCACAGTTGGGCACATGATTTCTTCATCCAGCAGTTATGACTTTGAAGCTGAATAGTAAACTCGTACCAGGAGAAGAAGACATTACAAACTACCACTGTATTTAATACGAATTGTATTGCACAGTTATAACATTCACCACAGAATTCTGTACAGTTCTTTGTAGACGATGAAACATTAATTAAATGAGTACGATATGTCCATTGTCGGTATCCATAATAAAACGCAAGCCGGTAGTGGTTAACAAGAAAGATATGGTATGAATTGAACCGATTCTCAAGCATTCTACTGTACATAATTGCTTTCTGCTAAGTAAATGTACGTTCAAACGCTACAGAATTCGGTACGATTCTTCTCTGTAGACCATGGAAAATCCACCGAGAACTTCCACTGCCGATGACTTGTAATGTGGTATGTGTAAGCCGGTAACCTCTGTTTTAGGAACCGAATGGAACAACAAGACAAGACAAGACAATACAAGACTTTCCGACAAGAAAGGAGCATGAGTTAAAGTCAAATGCCAAGCATCTACTGCATAATATTGTTTACTGCTGCGTAAAGCCCATTCAAGAGCTACAGAATTTGGCAGACTGGGAAAATTCAGCGAACAAATCACAATAATAATTTGGATTTGGTAAACCCTGATATTACTCAGATACGTTGACACAAGCAGGCGTCTGTATTTAATATTACTAGTAACGTCTTAGTTGGGAATCTCTCCCCTTATTCTTAGAAGACAATACCTCCCGCCCGGTTTTTTTGAACAGTAGTTGCTAAAGAGAATGGCATTGTGACAAGCGTCGGTTTTTGAAGAAATAAACCAAATACACAGTGAACCTGGATATAACGAAGTTTGGATATAACGAAAACCTGGATATAGCGATGCTTTTTTTTTTTTGATGTTTCGAATTTTGTCTAGTAAAATTTCCTGGATATAACGAATCCCTCGATATAACGAAAAAAATTGTCTGCACGGTCTCCTTCGTTCTATCCGGTTTCACTGTGTACCCTGAGTATCTAATCGTGATTTAAGCAAAAATACTCTCCCTTACACATAAATTTGAGATCTTCGATAGTAACAGAAAGTGGCATGATATATAACCCGATCTTTAAAATCAAGTTAAAATAACAATACTATCAATATTGCATTACTTGTGTCATACAGTTATCTCACAATAATTGGTAATAAGTTATAAACAAACAAATAAATCAACGAAAATGATCATTAATCATAAAGCGCGGACCAACTACTAATACTAACGATAAAGTTAATATCCAGAATGACGTAATCTTTATGTAACACGAAAAAATTTTGTGTCAGATATGATAGAGAAAATCATGTACGAATTTGGGATTACAAACGAGAGGCGATTGTACTTTTATTATGCATAATTTCATATGATCGATAGAACAGGGAAAAATTGAATGAATTGGTTATTAACCACCTATTGGCTATTGACCAATACGTGTAAACATGCATGTGACTAAATTGTGCAGTCGTAGAACCAGGTTCGCCCGCTTATTCAACGCAATTAAAGAGAACGCCTCTAGACAGAGCCAACTAAGAATTTGCGCAGCTACTTTCAATCTTAAGCTGTATACTGCATGTATCGCATATCCCAACAATCGATGTTCATTTATGTACAGTGGAATGTGCACGAACTTTAACAAATATTTATTGTCACATGTCCATCAGCTGGTTTTTCACGTTGCTCACCAGCATTCTTCAAATAGTCTTTATGCAATAGTTAATGTCTTTGATCAATGGTTCCCCCCCACTTTCCCCATCTTCCCCACGCTCTGTCGGTGTGATTGCATATAGTCATTCGATTGGTGCATTAAAAACTTATCTAACATGCGTTCAAACAATCACCTTTATTGTTCCCATCATGCAGCAGTCGACAGCCGGATGAATGCTTACAATTCGATTTTTTACTAATATGATCGGATGTAGTATCCCTGCTTAATGCTGTGCAACTCTGATCAAGTGGAGCGTTCTCCCTTGTTACAAATAAGCCAGACCCTTTTGCCCACATGCGATTATGTGACAATCGGCAATAGTTGAACCGGGTATTCATTTCCATATATCATTGAGATGTACAAAATCGCTCTTCACAGACAATACAATTTTTTGTTCATTATATTTTTGTTTACCGTTTGTCAGGTCATATGCGGTCATATTACATCATGCTTTGCATCGTAAAGAGTTTTCATGCATCTTCTTTCTGCAAATTGAATCACATACTTCCGTAATCTATCGAACAATATATTGATTTAATTCGTAACTTGGCGGCGGCGGTAAGGGGGGGAGGTATTATTGCTCAATAACGAATAGACAAAGCATTTGTTCGGGTCATTTGATGAAAAGTATTTCTCAATGGTGGGGAGGGGGCGCAGAATGGAAATACATTGAAATATTAATATTAATATACAAAGAAAGGGCATGCATGATATCATAGCTGCATACATAATTCATACCATGTTCGCGAATATCACATCCGATCCGGTAACACCAACGCATAGTCCAATACGCCAATAATTTATAATTCGGTAAGGTATGCATAAGATGTCATGTGGGAACCTCACGCAGGGGAAATATTTATAAATATTACTAATATTAATACAATTAGGACAATTTCAATTGATTATAAATGATAATTTACGGCAAAAAGACTATAAATGGCTTTAATAAAGGTTGTGCGCTACTAATTTTAGATATATTGGTATAAGGAATTAAGTATGACTATCAACTATTCAAATTGGCTATCAGCGTATTGAATTTCGTGACTGAATTATTGGTTATAGAAAACGTGTCAGAAAATTATGCTTTTAACATACCAAAATTTACAAAGAGCATAAGGAAATATAATCGCCCAACGGTGAATCGAATAGAGCGATATTATTTGCCTATTATGTAACTTAATCCATAACTGTTAAACGTGTATTAGTATTTTTATTATGTTATTAAGTTTTCAAACCATTTGACAACTAACAAGTAGTAAAACTTATACTATCGAATTGCTTGACCACAATTTCAATACAAGTTCAGAGATAATGTTTAAATGAATAAAAGAACTTGGAGTAAGAATAGCAGCTCATATACCCTTCGAATTTATCTTTCATGTTCAATGACAAGTAATAATCTATAACCGTGTAGTACATATCAACAGAGCAAGAGTAACGTCTTAAACACTTGTTGTCGTAAAGATATCTGCAAAGTATTCTGTATCTTATTGATTTTGACAAAGAGACGTCGTTATTATTTGTTCAAGTGCATCTTGTAACCAGAATGGAATAACACATGTGTCTGACGTCTACAGCAAACAAACTAAAATTCCGCACACAAATATATTCGTATAACGTCAGTCAATGGTGCAAATTAGACAGTTATCACACAGACCTAGACGGTGAAATATAAACTATCTTTTGCATAATGCGTTATGCTGGACAGAAACCGTTCACTTGCCCGACAGTCATTTGCCGACAGTTTATTTTCCCTACAGATATTTACCAGCATTATTTAAAAGTTATCCTTTTGGGGGTAGTTTTTTGTCGAGTAAATAAATTGGACCCGCTGGAACCATTATTGCAAACCATTTGTCAATTGCCTATGGCAAAGCAGTCTTAATATCGATCTGTCTCATAAAATAAACGAGACAACAGCATATTATCTATTCAAGTTGCTCTTTGTAAATATAAAATTTTTTAAACGAAGATGCAAGTCATTATCCTAATATTCGTAGACACCCAATTAAAATATTAAGCAATTATATATACAGGTCATTATTATTATGCAAATTTTAAAAATTTTGTAAAATTTTAGATAATTTTTTTTTTTTAAAATTTGGTCGAACAAAGAATAGGAGTTATTTATAAATTAGCTGTTAGAATTTAGGGTAATGCAAAGATACGTTGGTGGGACTTACTAGAGTTAGAGCCAGCTTTGATGCGTATGCACGTTTACGTTATGCAAATAGCTAAGGTACGCGGGCTTCTTTATGCAAATGGACAGATTATGCAAATGTAAGTTATGCAAATAGACAGGTGCGACTGTAGTGTTCTTCATCATAAAATGATAGCAATAAAGCAAAAGTGTGACTGTACAAAAAGTTTTATTATGTCATGCGATTGTGATCTTTGACTATTTATTTACTATATTAAGTAACAAACATGGTGGACCAGAGTTGAGTATTGATCATTGAAGAAATCAGTAATGGATTGGTGTTTTTTATTAGGAAACTTAACAAGCAACTTACGATGTATAATCGCGCAGGATCTGTTACAAAAATAAATGGGTAAACACAAATTTAAGTCACGTAAAGTGATCGTAAAGGGTTGATTTACTATCAAAAAAGCCTCTCAACAAGTGTGATAGTGATAATGTAACTCTGGGGGTGGTTTTACTATTGCCCGTTCCGCAAAAATTTGTGATTGTAGGGAATTGTGACTGTAAGTGAAGGAGGTCTGACTGTATTATGTCAAAGAGGTAAGATTGATCTACTGTTGTATTTTTATAAATCGGATATCAGGCTTGAAGTAAATTTTGCAAAAAATAGTGAGAATGCGGAATAATCTATTATCATTTATTAGCTGTAATGTCCCGAATCTTGCGTTTAAAAATGCTTTCTGGGACCCCTCCCATTATTGATGAAGCTCCGAACGTCAATGGTTATGCTGTAGTGGTACCCGATACGGTTGTTGGTGACAACTTTGTTAAGGAAATTTACTTTAACGAAGCCACGTGATTTTCGTAAATATGATATCCAATAAAAATTTTGATTTACACACGATGCGTAATTTCATAAAGATTAAACGTAATCGTAAATTCATGTCTGTTTTTTTTTCTGCATAATACTTTCTCAATTTGAGAAAAATAACTCTTTCGTTCCCGTTTCAAAATTTTCCGAGCTGAGTCGTCCTCAAATGCCAACCATCCGTCTTTCGCTTTCAAAATTTCACTAACAATGCCATGCATTTCAATATTTTTAAGCGTAAATACTCTCTTTCTTCTGACAGTTTTTTTTGAGCAATTTTAGGCGGGTATTCGCGTTTTTTTTTTGACATGGATGTTTTTTTATCTTTAATGTGAGGATGCTTTTTGGAATGCGTCTTTGATGTTATTTGACAATGGACAAGCGTATAATAGAAGAAACAATATAACGAAACAAGAGATAGTAACTGAGAAAAGACACAATGATGTGAAAGCTTTAGATCTTTATTGATGATAAATTAAAATATTAAATTCAAACTTTGTGATGCAAATAAATTACAACATATCAAATATAAATATACGTTTATCCGAAATAATTTTGTTAAAAGCGAACTGGTTTCATAGAAATACTTCGTTATAAGCCATCTTTGTTCAAGTGAGAGTAAATTTTACTGTGTATGTACAATTGACTTTTTTATTAAACACTGACATAACGACTTTCATTATAATAAAAAATTGGAATCGCGTTGCGGGTTCTAACAAAAACGTTGATAGTCTGTTCCTGGCAAATTGTTTATTATCCTAACGTACAGTAATTTTGTAAATGACCGCTTTGTGATTAGAAAATAAAGCGTTGTGTAATAATAATTCGTTCTCCTTCTGTTGATAATTTTTATTCTTTTTAATTAGTAGTTAAGTTGTTAGTGCTTACGGCCATACTTTTTATTCTTAATTCGTACAAAGTCGGTCTTCTAATTTTAATCTTTTTTTTATTACTGAATTTGTTGTACATTATAATTATAGGGAGGTTGATATTAAAAAGATACTTGTTTACGAAAAAGAAAAATTAACTCTATAAAATCTAACATATTTGCTTAACATACAGAATTGTATTGTGATGTCTGCTACAAAACATATGACGAGGTAATTATTTTAAACGTTTGTTTAACACAAAATCGACTTGATAATGTCGTTATATATATACACCATCCTCTAATTTCTCGCTGCAAACGGTTTTCTGCATCCGAGTATGCTATGTTACTCATGGAAGAGCAGTTTATACAATTAGCTGTCAAATCTGCCAACCTGTTTCATCACACACGTAAATAATGTCTCCAAACTCATAATCCATATAACCAATCTGCTCGTTATCAGTTATGTCATTGTTATTAAGATTATAATAGAATTGACATTGGGGAAAGGAAGGAGAAGTGTGAATAAAATTTGGAAAAAACATGAAAACTTCCGGAATGTCGATGATAGGACTCGGATTTTGTAAAATAGATTGCTCGTCATTTTTGGGACAATCTTCATTACTGATAACGCTACTGTAATCAACAGTGTTCGAACTGCTTGCCTTCGCCTTATTAAATAAGCTTGCTTTACTGTTGCGACTTTTCACAATTTTGTCCTTGTTTATATGCTTAAATATAAAGTTTTCACCATTCTTGAATTTTTTCGGGTTATAGACGTATTCCGGATACATAGCCTTGTGTTTGTATGAAGCTAGTTTCGAGAGAACGTTAAAATATTGTTTAACTTTTTCTGGTTGAATTTTCCAACTTTCGGCGGCTGTCTTGGAAATTTTGTTGAGAGTATGCAGCTCGTTAGGACGTTGAGAGCGTACTCGGCATTCAAAATCGCGTCTAAACAGCAGCCATGCATTTTGGGGTCTTGGGGGCGAGCTTTTGTTGCTGCTTTTGCGTCGTTTGCGTATGGGACTGAAAATGCTGTCGTAAGACATAGTGAGAGCGTAGGGGGGGTTGTGAAAAATTTCCAGTTCGGTTGGTGTGAGATTATTAACAAAACACGTTGCCGGGCAAGTAGAGTTGGTTGTTGTACATGGTTCGGTGTGAAAACGCACTTGACGCATAATTGAATTCTGACAAATTGAATTTGAAAAACTCATATTATTTTTTCATCGGTCAGTGAAGGAGAAAGTGCTTTTATAGCCTATACTTGTCATACATTGTATTTCTACTCAGAACTGTATGAGAATGCGAACATTCTAATTTTACCCGCTCTGTAATCCACATTTGTTACACGAGTATTTTTACACTGGGAACATCGTTCTTATCGTTATTGTATAAGCCACCAATAATAGAAGTGTTTTTTCTTTACAATAGCTTCGAAAATTTCACCCGCAGTAATTTTCATGAATAGATTCAGTTAATTTGAATTTACTCCGCCACGGAATTATACACTGCTTATACAATGTTTATCACTCATTCATATAACTGCATTTTAAGAAAACTTCAGGTGTTAAATTGCCACGACGAATATAATTGGTTGAATTATATTGTTCGAGAAAAGATAATTTTATATAATAGTTGCATTTAATGATTATAATTTAGACTTTTTTGTCACAAAACTGAGCATTAAAACTTCATGGACAAACAAATTTGCTAGTTTTACAGGTCGACACTTTTACAACGTGGACTCACCTGTTTCGTATGACTCTCTAAATGACATTTACGCAAAAATGCAAATTGCGCAGTAAGACTCAGCCCATTGCTTTTCTGGTTAATCTTGAGTTTAATATTTGGGCAAGTAATTAATTAAATATCTCATATAAATGAAGTAAAAAAGAATACCTGCAAAAAAAATCAGAAAACTGAGCATGTGTACTACATAGATTATAAACAATAAAGGTTTCCTAAAATTATAACAAACTAGAATTAGATGACGAAAGGTAATATTTTGCTTTTAAATCAAATTCAAAACTTTGTAATGTAAGCTTGATAAATGTTTGATAATATACCAACTTGTAAAGGCTACCAATAGTTATTTCATTCATATTCCGTAAAAAGCAAACACTAACCGTTATAGTTTTCGGGGGGGACAAGTTCCTAAAAAGCAGTGCAATTTATGTGAAAAAAAAAAAAGCCAATTTTATTATTTACGGTATCAATTATTAATCAATC
This sequence comes from Paraglomus occultum, assembly GCA_910592205.1. Lineage (NCBI taxonomy): Eukaryota > Fungi > Glomeromycota > Glomeromycetes > Paraglomerales > Paraglomeraceae > Paraglomus > Paraglomus occultum. The sequence goes on along the minus strand of CAJVPJ010000407.1, from coordinate 9,878 downwards.
AATCAGAATGGGTAATATTGACAATATGCATGTTCTGTCTTGATTCAACAATACAATGGAGGTACAATTACTAATAGAATCGAATCGCCAATCAACTTTCGTCGGCGGTAATCCATTCGCTACGCTACAAGGGTACGTCTCTATACGAAATCCGTCAAGCGCACTGATTCTTTTTAAAATTACGCAATATAGATCTATTCTACTATTATGATGACATGTATTGTTTTACACAGTCCTATTATGTCAGTGTCGTTGTTCCTTTTTTATGCATTCACAACATAAACACTGAAGATCTTATCGTTATTGAGAATGACCCTAATTTATCGTCACTTGGCGCATTCAATATAATTTGGCTTTTTTCGGAGTCTGAATGGTTCAAGTTCGATTAGAATAGTAAATCGTACAAGGAAAGGGAGAGAGAGATTGCAATTACAGTGTGTTTAAAATTCCAACGATTCTCAATATAATATTCTTTTACAGACAAATAGCATAGCATGGTGGCACCGCCGGATGCTTGTTCATTCTACAGAATTCGGTATGGTTCTTCTCCGTAGACTATGGAACATTCCATCGATCCATTGTCGCCAAGCTATGATGACATGTAAACCGGTAGGCTCTGTTTCAGGAATTGAGTGAGAAAGAACTTTGCGGCAAGTAAAGAAGATTTACTGCGTATTTTTCCTTATTACTGAATCATTGTGCATTCCCGCAGATGGGTGTTCGGCCGATCAGTCACATCATTGCACAGTACTAAACTCATGTAAACCAGGCCCAGGAATATGTATATGCTGCGCGAGGAAGAATTTAAAACTTAATATTACTCGCAACGCCTTATTTGAAGGATTCTCAGATGACACTACCTTTTCGACTGGTTTTTTGAATATGATTTGCTAATACATGTTGCATTGCTTATCGTCATTATTATAGACGTTCGGCTGAAGGAATTCTGTAATTATGAAAGCTCTTCGTAATAAAAATAATGGCTGTGGTTTACTCTATTTTCGTTAAAGCAAATTATAAGACGTTTGGATAAAATCAAAGACTTTTACGAAATTGTTTACATTTTTTTACCGTCATAAAACAATTTTTGAAGTGTATTTGCACTCTTGAAGAACAATATTCCGGTAAACATGTATTATAACTATCTTTGTTATCGTACAAGTTTTTTCGTTAATCGGAGATGGGATAAACAAGAATAACAGCCAATGCTAAAGGATTGTCTCATTTCCAGAGAATTTAATCCAAATACCTTTCCATTGGTGCTGTGATTGGTGTGGATGATACATAATGATCTACTGTACTAACAATAAGGAGTAACAGAGAAATGATAGATGATTAGCGGCTTCAACAGTAAGCCCATCTCTCCACCTAGGACCAAGTTGGATGCCGGTAGTCTGCACATCACACGATCAGGTAAGGCAGCTGTTTTCGCAGTTAATACAGTTTGAAAAACTTGTACGGTTAATCACATATAATTTACGCGATTATATACGCAATCATATATTCGGGCGGCGTTGAATTTCTCCGTTGCCAATCTAAACAGTAACAAAATTTTATACCGTTTCAACCTTTGTACTCTAAAGTCATTGTAGACGTTTGATACGACTAAGCCGCTTGCACCTGTAATCTTGCTTCACATGCAGTAAAGACCGAGGATCGAAATAATTCAAGTATAGCTGCCGATAAACTACTCGATAAAGAGCAAGGATTAGAACGCTCAATTTTTCAATTTCACAATCATATAGGGAAGAGAAAGTCTTTATTTTGTAGAAGGGGTTAAGTGTATCAAGAATGAAGACATGCGTCTACAGGAAAAGAAAAACTTTTCATCTGGGAAACGAACGTCGCTTTACTTTATACAAATTGGGATCTCGTAAACGTTTGGTGTCCGGTCAGAAAAAATAGCATGTCATCGACTGAATAGTGTCCAAGTACAGGAATGAGGCGGGACGAGGGAATGATTTGTCAAGAATCGGTCGAGCTAGATATCTAAAACATCAGGCAATGCTTACCCTCACTCACTCTGAGGAATCGAATTATGTTACCTTGCGATGTATTTTAAGCTAAAACAGTATCGTTGAAAATAAAACAAGTCAAGCAATACTTAATAACTGATGCAGAAATTTTGGAAGTACTACCCTCTTTGGAGTAAAATACAATTATTTTAGTTTTGATATTATCGTCTGCAATCAAAGAAGAGTTAAGGAAGATTCGGGAATAAGACCCCAACCTCTCGATTAGACATTCCGTATAACTCATCGATGACATGAAAAAGATAAAGACCGAATATCCGGAATTTGCCAGTCAATCCTTGAGGTTGGCTTTGCGTGGGCGTCCAGAACGAGGCGCATTCTTCAATCCAACCGTATGTAGTACGCTTAGGTAGGGCTTTCTCGCCTTCAGCGACTATCAACTATATAGATGTCGTCAGTTCCTTTGCCGTTCTTCCAGCACGTCCGAGCGTAGTATTTTTGATTTTCATAAGTAGAATGTTGCATCGTTCTTAATATTAAGCTGTTCAAATCGGACATTTAATGTTGTACACACTTGCGTAGCTTTTGGGATATATGCATTGGGCATTGGGTAAATACCAAAGTGGCAACCATTCAGTCTGTTACTGCTCACATCATTGATAACTTTCACAAGAAAGGATATGACCTTTGATTTTCTTTCAAGCTGAGGGTTGAGAGTCGAAGGTTCGGGATGGAAAATGTGGTGAACATCGCTGGTAGTTTCCGTCGTAATTAATTGTATAGCCAAGACGATTTATTTATAAATTAAGAATTTAATGGATTATTCCATCGGAACACATGTCACACGTGATTACGATAATCTTCCGTTGCGTTATAAATTACTCTTCTATTAATAACATGCTAAAAATACACCAACTGACAAAGGTCATTTTGCATTATTCATTTTTAACTAAATTAGGAAGCGTTCAACTTCAGGATGGGAAGCAGGGGTAACTTGATTCATCGAATAATACGAGAAAACTATTATTATTATTAATATTACAAACGTATGACAATTCCCAACTCCTTGTTAAAGTGGGGCATGTTCAGAAAATAGTCTTCAAATGCATAAATATTGTTAATAAAGGTGCAGTATGTTAAAATATGTTGATTAAAACATTCGACTGGCCACGTTTCATTGACAAAATATGAAAACTACATCAGATGTGTTGTCGGGGTTGGAAACTATTCCATTCTCTTCAGAGTTTCGGTCCTTGTATTAATATAACTGTTGAGCACAAAGGTGTGCATACAAAATCTTTATTGTTTGTCGCACGATAATTATATTATAAATGCCAAAAGACGGCAGTAGAGACGGAATCCCTCTCCTCTTCTCTTAAAAAGATTATAATAATGATCAACGGGATCAGTACGCAAAAGAAGAATTTGGGCTTGTTATTGTTTTTGATGTTGGTAGGCACAAACTTAACTTGATGTAGATCATATCCGCGGATCAATAATAACCCGAAATGGGTTTACGTTTAGATGACCACAACAGGCGCTCAACTGCTAACCGGTAGTGTCGCATTGCCAGTTGGAGATACGTGGTAAGAACAGATTGTGTTTTTCACAAGTCGGTCTTTTCATTCTATGGTAATAATTATTATCGTTGATCTCTCTCAATTACATCAAACAAAGGTACTTGTGCTCTCTACAGCCAACAAATAGGATTGGTAATTCCCCCAAAAGACCTTTTCATTAAAGTTTGCTCTTTTCACCATATAGCCCGTCACATACTCACATCACTTTTTTTTTCCTAGCCTATGTCGTCACATACACAACTGTCCCTACAACCTCAACAACGGGATTTGGTACAATTGTGCCGTTTGTCAAGATCAGTCCCAATTTGACTGCATCGTCAACAGGTCTTATCAGCGCTGTTTTGTCAAGGGCTGAACTTACCAAGTATGTGAATGGCCAATTTAATGAATACATAGCTCTCTATTCGTGGTAAGTAAGACGTTCTTTGAGGTTGTGGGGAGGAAATCTGTACATGTACGCTATATATGTATACACAAAATAACCATGTTCTTTACTCTTGAAAAGCTGCTGTGACGTGCGTGTGATTGTGTGTGCCATAGGCAGTGATAAACCCCCAATGGTTACGATGGATACTTACTGTCTTACCGTAAGAAACCCTAATGCTTTTACGTCCTATGCCAACATCGAGATCTCGTTTGATCGTCAAGTTGAGTCTACCACATCACCATCTCCGACGCCAACTACATCAACATCACAATCAACATCACAATCAACATCGACAACACCTCCAACTATCCCTACAATCGTAATTTCCGCTGGACGTAAGAAATTTGAATGGAACTGTACGAACGTCCTTCTGCTTGGGTTAGGCTGGATCATTTGGAAATCAATTTTATTATTGTAAAGATTCTTCGAAAGGCGAATTGATAATATCGAGAATTACATGTATGTGCTGAACAATGGTAGTGTCGAGTCATTTCCCTGCTGGACAAAGTTGGGGTTTGTCTCTCTTAATTTAAGTTATAATATAATGTTTACACAGCTTTCCAAAAGAGCCCTCTTTGCAAATAAAATGCCCAGTTCAAATATAATTGCGGTAAAAAAAAAAAGAGACATTTATTTGTCTTTTAGAGGATTTGTATTGTAAATACACTAATATGACATGGCTATCGAATAAATTCTTTCCCCTATGCATCATTACACGATTTATATATATAATATAATCTATATATATTTAAATGTACGTACTTAGGACAAATGTGAACCAACGCTATCGCCCCGACCTTTCGACGATCGTCGAACAAACTCCAACTCAGCCTTTACAGCGCTCAGTTCTGTTTGTGCAGAGCGCAACTTGAATTCTAGCATCGATTTCCTTGCATTCTCTCGCAGCAGTGTTTCGTTGGCTGTTTCTAAACGTGCGTTTTCCAATAGTAATTGTTCTTTGCTTTTATTAGATTCGTCTTCCTTGAGTTTATCATTTTCATCTCTAAGTGCTTCAATCTCCTTATTCAATTCATTGTATTTCTTCTCTAGGTCCTGCCAATCTATTGTCTTTGCATTAAGTGACAACTCTAATCCGCTGCTCTTTTTCTTCTCATTCTCAATCTCGTTCTCCAATTCACTTCCTTTCTTAACAAGCTCATCAATCTTAACCATGTATTCTGCTATTTCCGGCGCAGGCGTTTCGTTCTTGACTTGCCCGGTTGCTTGTCTAGCCTCTGTATTCTCAAGGCGATTTTTAAGACTAGTATTCTCCGCATTTTCTTTTTCGAGACGGGTCTTTAGATCGGTGTTTTCAGAGTTGATCTTTTCATGCCGATTTTTAAGAGCTTCATAAGCCTTGTATAATTTCTCAAAGTTCTTGACTTTATTCTCAGCAGCAGTAGCTCGTTTTTCTAATTCCTCAACTTTTTTCATCGCCTCATCTCGTTCTTGAACTGCTTTAGCCTTATCTTGACGTGCTTGTTTGAACTGGGGTCCAAACGTCTTCATCTGCTCACGATGATTTCCGTACGCAGTTCGATATTTATCACGCTCCTCGGTCACCGCCTTGAGATCTGTCCTTAGTTTTTCAACTTCCGCTGGATCTGTCACTTTGCCGGTAGCTAACAGACTTTGCAATCGAGCCTTGTACGCATCTTTCTGTTCGTTTGCCACACGCAGTTCCTCCTTGGCAATATTAAGGTCAAGTCGAACAGACTCAATCGCTTGCTCAATACGATGTTTTTCCGCATCTTTCTCTTTGGCTGTCTCACGCACCTCGTTCAGGGTGGTTACTGCATTTTCGTGCTGAACAGTTAACTCGTGTAATTTTCTCTCCGCCTCCGCATATCGCTCGTTTACTGACTGAAGATCAGTTTCTACTTTCACAAACATATTTTCACGATCCTCATTGTACTTTCTCAGCGCTTCATACCGCTCCTGGAGAGAGTCGTACTGAGCTTTGTGTCGCTCGAGCTCCAAATTGAGATCAATAATCCTTTCGTTAGCTGCATCGTGTTCCCGGCGCAAATGGTCAGTTAGCTGTACCAAAACGTTTGGTGTTTCACTTTCAGCTGTCGTGCTGGTTTGAGCATCTTGAAGTGATTTGTGCAGCAACTCAGCTTCTGATTTCAATGCCTGATATTGCTGTTTTAATAATGCCATCTGCTGTTCGAGTGCGACTTTGTTATTGTTCCATCGTTCAGTATCAACACGTGACTGGGCCTGCAGTTGTTCCAATTGTTGTTCCAATTGCGAACACTTGTTGGCTAATTCATGACCCTGCTGCACTGCGCTTGCATGTTCAAGCTGCACCGCCTGCTTGCTCTCCTCCACTGCACGCAATTGATTTTTATATTGTTCAAGCTCTTCCAGAAGTCGTGTCTCTTGTTGTCGAGAATTCTCAAGCGCTTGGTTCATATCCTGTTCTTGCAATGTCCATTTATTACGATCATTATTAAGCTCTTCCGACTTTGCATTCAGTTCCGCCTGCAATCGCTCGACGCTCGACTTTAGAGTATCAGCTTCGGTAATCTTTTGCGACAACTCTGCCGAAACGGTCTCGTATTTGGCTTGCACTTCGTCGCGCTGTTTGCATGCAGCTTCGGCTTGAAGTTCTTTTTCTTTAGCGGTAGCTTGCCATGTTTCAACACTTTGATTTGCCCGCTCAATGTGACCACGCGCTTTGTTGAGACGCTCTTGCAATACAGCAATGTTGCGTCCTTGATCACTTGCTTCATATTGCTGGACCTTGAAGGAATAGTCCGAGATCGTATCTCCCAGCGTCTTGATGGTTTGCTGCAATTCGCTCTTCTCCCGTTGAAGTTCGGTTATAGTCAACTGTGATGCATCAAGCTTTTGTTGAAGTTCAGTTTCTTTTTGTAAGACCTGATTTATCCGCGTTTCTTGTTCATATAATTTCTTGTTCAATCTTTCGGGTTCTTCACGAGCCTTAGCCTTAAGCTCTTCTTGTAGAACGAGAGCGACATCAAGTTTATCAGAAGTAAGACGCAACTTCTCTTCAAGTGACTGACCCTTCGTAGAGAGCTCTTGGTTCTGTTGTTCGAGTGATGCTATCTTGTTATTGGCGATAGTAATATCTGCTTTTGCTTGATCAAGTGCACTTTGCAGATCTTCTCTGCGTGGCGCGCGTTCAAATAAGACGGATTGCAAATTATTGAGCTGTTTATGCAGTTCTTGATTTTCGGTACGCAACAGGTTTTCAGCATCGGTTAGCCGCTTAACAGTGGCCTTGTGTTCGTTAGCGATGGCTTCCATCTCACTAAATCGCTTTTGATGCCACTCAACATCTCGCGTAGACTGCTCGGTTTGAGTCACCAATTGCTTCTTCAAGTGTTCAATCTCAAATTGAAGCATAGGAACACGATTCTTCTCGTCCATAAGCGCATGGACTTTTTGATCCAACTTGTCGCGCTCTGCGATTACATCACGAAGCTGTTGCTTAGTTGTGACATAAGCAATCTTGTAAGTTTGAAGAGATTGAGAAGGAGCTGCTGAGGGTAAAGGTGTTTCAACAGACTGCAGTTCTTGTGATGTAACACCTTGTGGCGATTGCGAACGAAGGGTGCTTAGTTCTGCCTTGAGCCGCTCACATTGTGCTTGAAGCACGGTGTTTTCGTTAATTGCATTCCGAACAGATTGGACCTCATTTTCCAATGTTTTTATACGTTCTAAGAGATTCTCGTTTTCTGATTTCAACTGCAGATTTTTCTCAAATATTGTTTCGAATGCTTCAGAGGTTGTGACTTCTCCCATATGCATTGTTGAAGACGTGCCAGTACCACCTTGACTCTGTATCTGTTGTAATAAGGATAAAGTGGTCTCCACACTTTCCTGCTTCTCGGTCTTTAGTCTTTTCACTTCTCGTGTCAACTCTTCGATCTTTGTTTCATATGTAAAAACTTTATCGTGAGCGAGCCTTAAGGCCTTTTGTACATTGCGCAGCTCTTCATTTAATTGTGTATTATCATTAATAGCTCGTTCCAATTGTTCTTGACGGCTATCCAGAGCGGGCTTGTATGCTTTAAGATCAGCAAGAACCCGTTGTAGCGTCGAATCAAGCTCGGCGGTACGCTGAGAGGATTCGGCTAGTTTCCCTTCCATATTCGAGTAAGCTCGCATAAGGTCAACAACAGTCGAAAATCCAAGTTGTTTCAGAGAATCGTAAGCAGCCGTAGTCGAGGAAATGTTCATACCAAGTACAAGATTCTGGTTAGCCTGATCCAGTTCAGCACGTAAACGCGAATTGACCTCTTTCTCCTGCTCCAAGTCTTTCCGAGATTGTTCGAGTTGCGTCTGTAACTGTACGTGAGAAGCTTCATTAGCTAATTCTTTCTCGGCAACGTCTTGTTTAAGGTGCTCGAGTTCCTTCATCAAATCCTCAAAATCATTACGATCACTCTCTGTCTGCTCTTCGAGACGCTCGTTACGACTTTTGACTCTTGCCAGTTCACTTTCAAGAATAGTATTTTGTCGTTTCAATGACGCCATGTCTTCACTCTGAGCAGCGCTAGTAGCCTTTAGTTCCCGATCCTTTTCGGCCAAATTTGCGCGTATTTGCATTACTTCACGTTCAGCGTCCGTGGCACGTTTACGAATTTCAGCATTCTCTTTTCCTAATTTTTCTAACTCTTCGCATTTCTCTTTGTATGACTGCTGGATCTTGGTCATGAACTCTAATTGACGTTCGCGCTGCGCTTTTTCTTGTTCTAGATTTGTTTTGAAATCTTCAACCTGGCGCTCGGCTTTGTTCTTGCTCAAAAGAGCTTGGGTAATCTCTGCTTCTAACTTTGCTATTCTGCCTTGTGCTTCTGTGCATGTTTCAATGTATTTGGTTTTTTCGCCACTGAGGGTCTCGATTTGGTGATCCTTATCTTGTAGTCTTTTCCGTAGTTCAAGCAAATCTTGATGGTGGTTACGAATCGCTTCCTCGGCTTGCTCGAAACGCAAAGTTACGTCCTTATAAAGTAGTTCCACCTCTGACTTTTCATGAATAGTGGTTTCCATTTGCTGTTCTACTTCATGATACTTTATTGATTGCTCTTTTAGAGCTATTGATAATACTTTTACTTGGTTTTGTAATTCGTCAATTATAACACGAAAAGTGCTATTCATTTCCACCCGCACATCTTCCAACCGGGTGTTGTATTCCGTTCTTGTACTTGACTCGGCCATTTTGCAGCGATTAGACGAAAACGGACACACGTAAAGGAAACTATTAATTTAAACAGAGCGATCGTAAACAAAGGTTTCTAAATCGGGGTTTGCCGAACGGCGAGACGTCCGCCAAACTTGGCTCTTTTTCTAGCAGACTACTTTGAAAAACGCGAAAGGTGGGTCTCGTAGATCGCAGTCTGTTTGTATTTTTGGTAAATCAAAAAAGTCAACATGTCAACAATTAATGAAACGAGACAGTATCACGTTGACAAATTTTTATTGGTTGACACGCGATGGTAAATGTTTCCGATTATTACCCACCTCGAAGTGGGGGGGGGGGGGAAAGAGCATTATCATAATTAGACAAAATATCGATAGGCAAGATAGGCGACAATAGCTACGGCTGGCAGGGCATAAGTGCCGATAGCGCTGCTGCTGAGAACAGGGGAATCGGATTAGTAATCATTAGGAGAATCGTAACGTTGTCTATCAGGCACAATCAAGGAGAAATTTTCAAATATTATATAATACCCTGTTGCTTGTGGCTGGGGAACAACCGTAGGATAGTTTGGAGCGGGCGGCTTTTTCAGAGGTATTTCTCCCTAGTAAATTTAATTTTGTATTAACACCGTAAGCACAACCCATCAACAAAGAACTGCCGAATGTTATCAACAGAGTATTCATTAATTGTTACACTTACTGGCTTCATTTTACCAACAATCA
>CAJVPJ010000406.1:0-25999 GCA_910592205.1 Paraglomus occultum | reverse complement strand
TAATAATAATAATAATAATAATAATAATAATAATAATAATAATAATAATAATAATAATAATAATAATAATAATAATTAAAGAAGGTGCTTATCATTTCGCACCTTCCAATGTAAAGAGACAAATTTAAGTGCAAATTATTTTAATTATTGATTATAATATCCAGACTTTTACGTTACCGTTACGATCCTCGCGGTTGATTTACCGCCCTCTTGCAGCTCGAGGTGGTTGCACTACGATTCCCCTCTTATCAAACTGAATGGTAGATACTGACTCCTCGTATCGATCGAGGGGTCTAGCAATTGCGGTGGAAGCGCGATGTGAGAGAAAGACAAATTACTTTATCCAAAACGCCTTGTAAATATGTATATTAATATCATTTATTTTACTTAAATTTCCCCGTACCAGAGCTCATACTTGCTCTGATCTTCTAGAAGGAAAGGGGACCCTTCCACGAACAAAGAGTACTTGATTAAACACAAAAATATGAATAAAAGTAATTTAGTGTTCTTACTTTACGGTATTTTGATATGCTTTTCCGAGGCACTAAACACGTCTGTCCACGATGGAGTAGTTGGCGGGGTCGCCACCAAGTTGAAACCCCCTGAGGCAGAGTCGTAGCCCACGCACAGTTACCTGCATTAGGTTCTCCCTTTCCTTCCGACGCATTCGCTGGCAAGATAAATGTTATTGGGAAAATCCCCGACCAGTAAGAATGGTATCGGTTAACCAAGCAACAAAATAAAATTATGCGGTGAGACCGGCTCGCTGCTGAATAGAAGCGAGAGCAGCCCTTCGTCCCTCGCAGCACAACAAAACTTGAAATGCACTTGCGTCATATGCCATAAAAGTCCTGTATATTATCTTTTGCGTAAGACGCCTTGTCTTGTTTACTGAGTTCATGCGACTATATTACTAAGGCAAATTCAGGTAAGCTAAATAAGTCGAAATTTATAATATACGTCAATAGTAAAAATGTAAGCCGAAGATTTTCGACTAACCGAATGTGTACGTAGTTACTGACTTTAAGTATTACAAGTGTAAACAGTTTAAATTTTATAACAAAAAGGTAATAAACCAAAGATCAATTTAGTAAACTTGATGTCACGTATTGACACCGCGAGTAAATACTATTTGGAACAACAAAGGCCGCATGGTACTTTCTCCTCAACAAGCGTTCTTTTCGACGAATCGTTGTAGCAAGCCAAAATAATATCAAAATAAAGTTGGTAAGCAAAGAAATTTTTATTTATTATTACTACATCGGCAATTGATTGCTGGTTTATAGTGTGTTAAAAAAATGGCCTCTTCTTTTTTTTATTATGGCTCTATAGAAACTGCTTCAACAATAACATGTAGTTTTTGTTTAAAAGCTAAAACACTGTATAAAAACATGGTTTAATTAATAATCAATTTATTCACGATTATTGCAACTCTGAAAATATTACTTTGATATGCTAATACGGTTTTTCAAACACTATCTAACAATTGCCACAGATTTTAAGCTAATCCACAATTATAGAGGTTTTTTTGCAAAACAATTTTTGGCTACTCCACTTGAATTTTTACAATTAATGTAATTATCATATTACATGGTTTGTAAAGTTATCAGCGGTGACCTCATATAATCAGGAATGCTTACATGGCATGCAAACACTGCTTTCAAAAATTTGTTTAAAAAAAGCGCCAAATTTATCGCTGTTCTATTACTATGTACTCTTCGACTATGGAATATTGTTGTTGATTACGATGTTAGTTCATCAGGAAAGAAAGTCCAATTACCTGTACAATATTTCATTTGTGAATCGAAACGAGAGCGCATCCTAGTAAAATTTAATTAATAAATAATTGGTTCGTATTTAGTATTATAATGAAGTCGCTTTTAGCAATTATAAATGTGTAAACTGTCCAAAATTTGACAAACGACTGGATGATCACAGTCACAACAATTATTCGCTTGGAACCCCTTCGCTCTACTTTCTTTGAACTAGCTTCCTAATGGCAGTTACTGGAAACGAATGCAAAGACTTTCTAGCAGCCGAAGGCCAGTATGTCCTCAAGAGAGAGATATATCTCGAACCTACTACTCCTAATTTAACAGGAGGTACCTTAATTTCACTTGTGTCCGTGAAATACAAAGAATATACATCACATCGGCAGTCCTCTAGTGGTGATGGTACCTCAACAGAGCCTACTAGTGACAACAACACTCTTAGTAACCGTCCACCATCCACTGATGACTCTCCTCTCGATAATCCAGCGGAGGATGCAGCTGACTCTGCTCGCTCACAACCACAGCCCCAAAACTCTCAAGACCCTCCTTCTCCGACAACTACAACATACAAAGAACCCGTCTCGCCTGGTGATGCGTCAGCCGTCAAATCTCCTACTCAGAACTCCTTTACTTCCAAACAGTCATTAGGCGGTAATGTGCCGATACCAACCGCTATCGAAGGGAAACGTGACGATGAAGGTGCCTTTACATCCTTATCCTTATTCAGCGCTGCCAAACGTAAAAAACCTAAACATAGTATTACTAAGACAAATTCATCATTTGTAACAAAAATAATTACAAATGACAACTTTGCAAAGATTTTGGCGAACAGGCAGAACGAGGACACTTACTTGTTCTATAACATTGGACGTACATTTTGTTGGACTGATCTGACAAACAATTCAAAGGTAATGTTATAACCATTACTCTCAAGATTGCGCATCCAATATGTAAATAGTTCATATATACCATTCCGCCAAATTCTATAAATTATCAGGAACCTTTATCGCGGGTTAACTTCAAAGCGTTTCCAACATGTCATGATGTCAATCAACTTACGCGATCATGCGATCATTTGGACGTTATTATTGGATTTTCAAGTGGAGATGTAATATGGTTCGATCCATTGTGTAATAAATACTATAGATTAAACAAAGGGGTATGTACTCAACATGATTACATTATTGCCTCAATTACTGGTACTATGCGTGCTGCTTCGTCTTATCATTAGGATCTTTATTTTTACGTATATTTATTCTAGGGAATAATCAATGGTTCCACCGTGACTATGGTGAAGTGGATTCCGGGATCAGAGAATCTCTTTATGGCATCGTATCAAGATGGATCTGTGATTATTTATGACAAAGAGAAAGATGACCAAAGTTTTACCTCCAACGGTGTCAATGAAGATGAAGGGTAAGCGGGTGTAGTTCTCTTCGTATCAAAACAATTGGACGATTTACACGCAAGTTGTATTGTTGACAGGTCCAGCCGACCTAACACCATCTGATTGCACATAACAAAGATTTCGAGTGACTCGTCCGTCGAAACACTCTAAATATAATCCCGTATCGTACTGGCATGTTTCCAAGAAGGCTGTTACTGGTAATATTTTCGTCTTCTATTCTTACACAGAAACGTAACGATAACATGATGTTGACAATAGCAAACGATTTTCTAGCATTCGCATTTTCCCCGGATTGTCAACATGTAGCCATTGTTTCTATAGATGGTTGTCTTCGCATTGTTGATTTTCTTCAAGAGAGGTATAAGTCTATTATCTCAATATAGTAAAGGTTTGTTTTAACCCCAAAATTTTTTACTAATATGTACAACGTTTACTCCACTGCTCTTTGTGATCAAAGGCTCTATGATACATACAGCAGTTATTTCGGTGGCTTCTCTTGTGTGTGTTGGAGTCCTGATGGTAAATATATACTCACTGGTGGTCAAGATGATTTAGTCACGATATGGGCATTCCGCGAACAGCGCATACTTGCGAGATGTCAGGGTCATGCGTCGTGGGTAACTGGCGTTGCTTTTGATCCCTGGCGATGTGATGAGCAGAATTATCGGTTTGGATCGGTTGGAGAAGACACCAAGCTATTACTCTGGGATTTCAGTGTTAATGCTCTGCATAAGCCAAAGACATTAAGTCATCGACGTGCGAGTGTCGCATCACAGTCTCATGGATCAACAACTACATTAAGGCGAAACGTAGCAGAACCTGAACTAAATGTGGTTCACCCTTGTTTGCCAAGGTCGGAAGTCGCTGTTTTGCCGCCTGTAGTGGTAAGTATACTATTAATATAATCGATATTGTAGAAATTCTTAATAAACGTGCTATTTTTTTTGTTTACAGGCTAAATCGGTCGATCCGGATCCGTTAAGTTCAATAACATTTCGCGAAGATTCCATAATAGTTACATGCAGAAAAGGCCACATAAAATTATTCTCAAGACCAAGTCAATAATCTTGTTAGTTATGTATTTTGTATCCATGTCGTTTATTTATTCATCTACTTTTTTCTATATTCCATTGCTTCTCACTAATTGAGTATGACTTTATTGTCCAGTACAATTGTTGTGCTAAAACTAGAACAGAGACGCCATAGTTACATAATTTAATTTAGAGTAACATAAGTGCAATAAAGAAGAGAGAGGAGAAGCTATTATATGTTGTTAGATTTATACTATCAATTAGTAAAATACATAAATCTCTCTCCTTTTTAAAATCTATGATCTTGGTATTACTATAAAGCATTTGCCCGACCATAAGCTACAACGAGAATCAAAGTTAGCAATAAAATTCGTGTTACAAAGCTTAAAATTTAAAATCTATTACTACGCTATATTAACATCAAATATCAATATGTAAAACTCGAAGCTCAAAAACTGCTACTAAATGTTAACGCGTAAATTATAATAATATAGTCGATATAACGGATTCCTCGGAACAGACACAAAATCCGTTATACCGTGACAATCCGTCTTATTATTACCGAAAATAGCAGACTCGGAAAATGTTCGATATAACGGTTTCTATTTATTTACTTATTCTTTAATTTGTTCAATTGCAACTAATAATCAAGAATATGTTTTAATTATCCATCTTATTTCAGAACCTCTTTCTGCTAGTGAGTATATTCCTTGTGACGATAATGAAAAATATGGAGAAGAAGCAAGTGTTAAAGGTATTGTTGATGTTGGAAAAAAGTTTCCACCAGCAGACACATCACAACTCTCATTAATTTTACGGATCTACTACAAATGATAATAATGGATTCGACCTAAGTACCTAGAGAGTGTTCTGGGTGAGTTATGGATCGCAGCAAGTTTGCAATATCAGGTTCTAGGTCAGCAGGTATGAAGAAAGTGCGTCCCCACTTTCTTGACCATATGGGGCTTATTTTCTGGTACTCCACATCGCTCAAATTCTTCTACTAGCTTTGAAAGTTCCCAAGCCTCCTCGAGGGAAGTGCATTAAAAGCAACTCTCCAGATTATGTTTCAAATATTAAGAGGAAACGTACGTAATTCAAAGTATGCATGGTACTTGCTTCTGATGTCTCAGAGATAGGATTGATTGATATAAAATTGTGATCGGAACTAGTATCAATGAATGCCGGATCCTATCATTAAGCAGATCCCAATACGTAACAAACATAGAAAGAAACCAAATATTATTCATCAGATAACCTCTGCAGTTCGCACATGTACAGTAGACGTATTCTCTTTATTATCCTTTCTGGCTCATGTCAGCCATTCCATCATCCTCAAAAAGTTCCCAATCATCAAACTTTGACTCCTTCCCCACAATTACATAGACTCTATCATGTTCATGAAGAATGGTGCTTTTAGAAGGATTAATAAAGACATACCAGAATGGACCTTCTCGTTGTTGAACATAACGGTAAAGACCTAAGGGAATAGTTTTGTGTTCTCGAACTAATTGTCCATAGAAGATCTCGTAAAGACAGTCTTGATATCGAGCTGGTATTCTGAGAAAAGCCAATTTGCTGGGGGCTATTCTAGATGTATGACGGTTTGTGGCAGTGACATTTGAATCTTTTCTCTCAAATTCATTGCTGAATATAAGCTGCTTCAGAATGTCTAGGATATGCCTATTGTAAAAGCTGAAAGCACCTACGCGTTAGTCATACATCTCATATGTATATTAACTTATCAAGTCGGTATACATACCATTGACAAAGAATCGTATCCAAGTAATACGGTGTATACACACGCCCACTCACGAATGATGGACACATAAGTGCCTGGACTGTTAATTAATGAACTGCTTATCAGAAACGGAAAAGCTCAAATAATACAAAAACGTAACGAAAATGAATGCTACCGTATTCCTCGCCGATCCGGACAGTGTCACCATTACCAACCATTTTGAAAGTGTTTCTATCCACACACTCAACCACAACAAAACAATCGTCTCTCATCATGGATTCAATATTCACCATTGCCAACAAAGTGGAAGCATCGGCAGTACCACGAATTGATCTGAGTAGATTATCGTTGGAACATCATGAGTGTGTGTTATGAAAGAATTGAAATTCTGACGCGTGCACTTACGGATGGTATCGTTGCGAGTCGCTTAAAACAAGACATCTTTGTGCTGAGTGCACGTTTGCGCGATATAGGTCTGTCCGCTTCATCGGACTGCCTTTCACAAAATGGATACACCCAAATGTTTCCAACAGTTTTCTCTCGTTAAGAGCAGGCTCCACTAGGGATAAAATAACAACAGGAATATTTTCCTTTTTCTGTCGAATAATGTTTAGAAAAATCTCTAGATTTCCAGGGAACTAAAGACGTCGAAACGTCAGAGTTAAAAACGTCAGAGTTAAAATTGTAAAACGTTCAATATACGAGATTGAATATTGCTTATTAGCCTTACTTTAGGGCTGCAGTCACATATTAAAATATGATTTTCGACGTCCAACTCTGAGAAATTTGATCTATTTAGGCTCTCCGCGGCTTTGCGAATATTTAACTGCGAAATTTCAGCACGAGTCGGGGGATTTACTGGAAGCGGAGAAGGCGGAACTCGTTCAGCATCTCCGTTGACATTAGTTGCTGACTGTGAAGTAATTATTTTTAGGCGCTTGTTCAAAGGCTTTGAAAGACCTGCTGGATCGGAAGAATTATCATGAGTGACTTTGGAGGTTGTCCGTGCCATATTCTTATCTTTACACGAAAGATCCTTTGGAAGCCTATCTACGGTAATGCAATTTGAACCATAGTTACTAAATTGGTCTTTACGGCAAAAACGTTTGCCAAAGTCCATTATTCGATCGGTAATCTCACTGTTGGAGCTAACGACAAAGCCAATTTCTCCGCCGGCAATTATGTAATCTTGGGGATTTAAATAAATTTGAAGTGGCGATCTCCCTATAGTCCAACCTTCAGCACCATGACGTTTATGAACGCCAATACTGAAGAGTACAGTACCAAGATACAAGTATATAATCTCTGAACATTCTAGGAATGTTAGGCCATGCAGAGATTCGGGAAAAGTAACAGCATATATTTCTTGAGTAGCGCCTTCTATATATTCAATAGCCCATTCTAAATCTGTTTTTTTCTCAGCCTTACGTCTCAAAGTTCGAGAAGTAGTCTCTGTTATTGATGTTGTAAGCAATGTCACCATAGAAGCTAATCCCGGAACGATTAAACTCTGAGCCATCAATCCTAGATTGAACTCATCTATACATACGACATCCTTTGCTAAAAAGTCAAAATGAGGAACATTCTCAGGAAGGTGCATTTGCACGTATAATTTCAATTCCGGGTTGTATTTCTTCATAGACAGTGCTCTCATCATTTGTTCAGCATCCTCAGCGTCATCACTCACCGTGAATTTGGATGAAAGTAAAAATACACCACTTGCACATTTCGCTCGGACCTTTTCGAGACTTCGAGTTGTTGTTGCTGACCTGTGTAATTCGCGTTTGAGCAAAAGCGATTTAGACAAGAGACAAAAAGCTTCCGTAGCTCACCCTTTTACATATTGTACTCTATTAACAAATACAGGATCTTCCAAGAGCATTGCAATCTCTTCAGATGGCTATGGGAAGGATATTTCATAAGTCCAAGAATTGTGATACAAAAACATGCCACTCGTTTGTCCTACCAACCTCATTTGGATTCATGATTATGACACGAGTCTGCATCTTAGCTAAACCATGGTCTTCACAAAAGAACTCACGTAGAAATTCGAACAGATTAATGGCATCGAATGTACCCGCGACGATTACATGATCTTGATTCCTTTCTCCTTTGAATGAATGCTCATATTTCGACTTCTGCGCAATCAACCGGAGTAACTCGGCGAAGTGGGTTGGAATAAATATAGCGCCCGCAACCATAACATATAGGATCACAAATCTGGTAAATGTGCTATCGGGAACAATACTCGCGCCTGTTCCAACAGTGCTGATGCGGAGAGCCACAAATTAGTACCAAGTATATTAATGAAGAGGTTGAACAAGTCGTGATTGCGAAATTACCTGGCCACTATTACAAATCGCAGAGAAATAAAAATTTGGTAGCTTAATAAAAAAAGTTAAATAATACTAAATAAATCTTGATTAAATGATTTCTGATCATACCAACGGTAAAAAAGAACGCATCATAGAAACTAAGATTTCTCGCCGCAGCGTCGGAAGTATGTTGTGTCCATGTCACAAAGTGAACCAAGGCGGTGGCAATAAGCAAAGTAACTAGAATCGTTGAGCCTGTTCTCCAATCAATCGGATGGGTAAGCAATAATCGCGAGATTTCAATGGCGGAACAGAAGTTGGATTCTAGAGACAATTACCAACTTTTAAACACTTTCTTGCAATAACCGATACTTTAATAACAGAGCTCTTTACAGGCGCAACGCAAATAGAAATGGCCAAATGTAGTCGCAAAAAACGTATCGGATAGAAAATGACCTAAAAAAAACAATTGCCTGAGCTGCAAATAAGAGATGATGAACGAAGAGTATTGAGTTTCTTTTTTATAACTCACTGTTGGCTCAGCGGCCATATAAGTTTCCCGTGTTTCTGAGTCGAAATGAATGATGATATGGTTGACCATAACGGGTAGAACAGAAGCAAATGTAGAGAGGGAGTAACAGCCGAGAAGATATATGATGCGATCAGGCGCCAGCCACACACGCGGAATGAATAATATTAATATTGTAGCAGCAAGAACCACATCCAAGATTAATAAGAACTGTGGAAGCATCTTCTCGCCTGGCTTGGCACCAACGTAACCGGTATTCTATAGTAGATCAATCAGAAGTTTGAATAGCTCCTATTAATCTTAGCTTCGTAATACACACACTGTACATACCCAAACATATAACATCACAAACAACAAGGTTATGCTAGCATCTATTATCTCCCATATTCGACCCGCTCTTGTCGTGTCGCACTTGTAGGCGAGTTGTTGCCTGAGAGAGGGTTTTTGTGCTTGACGATCGACGAATGCTTTCAGTCTTTTGAGCCAGGCGTCTTCATTAACTGAAGCTGTAGCCATTGGTATTGACAAGGTCTGGGATAGACTGTCTCGTTTACTTCTTTTTCTACGTCCCAACGAAGAATATCGTGAGGCAGAGGACAAGCTTCGTGCTTGTCTGAATATATATTTATGACGCCTTGACTGGACGGCATTAGTGCTCTCAGGGAAGTTATGGCATATATTGGGTTGTAAGCCGTTGTTTCTGCCAAGAAGCGGTCTTTCTTCGTCTATTGGACTATTATTATACCGAAGATTGTTGGTTGTTCGAAACATGCTAAACTGTTTTGAATCCCTGCATCTACTTCACAGATGAAGGTTACCTTTAGAAATTAATTTCTTACGCTGGATTTCAGTTTTAAGCAATTTAACGTGCATTCTGCATGCTGAACATATCTGTCTCATGAAAAGATATGAATTATCACAGATTAATAATAATAACTATATTAATATTAATGTTAACTATAACCCCATCCCTTAGGATTCTCTGCACAATGTATTTATTGTTCATAATGGGGCAAGTCATCACGTAAATAATTAAGCCACTCGATAAAGTTGCATAAATAATAACCGTCACGAAAACCTTAAGTTATGTTCTTTTCTTTAACAGAGCAACGTAGGCGATTGATTCATATGTTTCATGTTGCATAATTGTTTATAAGATGCAGAACACGAGGGAAGATCTTCCAGTTTTATATCGTTGATGGGAATTTTCTTTGGTTATATACATGAGATTTGAAACATTTGACTAATCGAAATTATAATAATAAAATGCAGGATGCACTTATTGGTTCCACGTGACATTTATAACGAATAGGTATATAATAATACACAATAAAATACATTTCCTGGGTGCCAGCCCGCCTAATCAAAAATATGGATTTGCTTCGGACACTAATCATTGATAATTATGATTCGTATACTTTCAATCTACTTCAGCTATGGAATAAAGAAGACGTTCATAAAAACGTCGTCGTTATACGCAACGATCAGTTTGAATGGTGGGCAATCGATTAGCGGCTAGGATATGAAATTGCAGTTACTGTATTTCATCATGTTAATTTATAAGATCACTTTCAGGGATTATTTTGTAGATAATATTGCTCCTCATTTTGACAATATAATTATCTCACCTGGGCCAGGAAGACCGGATAATGTGTCGGTATGGTGTCGTATTAATAGGCATCAATATGAGGTCAAAATTCATTACTTATGTGATATATTTCATTGAAATAGGATTTTGGTATTTGCACCCGTATACTCCAGCTTGATGATGTTCCAATCCTTGGTGTTTGTTTAGGCCATCAGGGCATTGGCAATGTATTCGGCGCCCAGGTAACAACAGTTTATCAAGTTTGTTTTAACATTTCCTGGCGTTTGCTAACGTATCATGGATTGCAGATAATCCATGCACGGAATATTATGCACGGTAGACTGAGCCCTATTTACCATAATGGGACTGGCCTCTTCAACGGAATACCAAACCCATTTTCAGCAGTCAGATATCATAGTCTTGTGGTCAATAACGAAGGTTGGTTGCATTCAAATAGTAATTCTTAAACAGGTTCGACTGCGTAAATCATTGTAATTTACTGCTTCTCCTGTTTCAACAGATTTACCAAAAGATTTAATGGTTATCGCAACCACTCTGGATAGCGAAGAACTAACAGTTATGGCATTGAAACATGCCCATAAGCCTATATACGGAGTCCAATTCCATCCTGAGGCATAGTTATTCCTAAAACATTAAAAGTGTTTTATATTGATTAGTTGTATTCTTTCTGACCATCAGTTTGATATAGTAGTCAATATGCACTGAGCATGGCCATCAATTGTTGATGAATTTCCAAAGATTGAGTTTAGAATATTTGAAACGGGTAACAAGCTGCTCATTGACTGGTGTTCTCAATTCGAATACTTGATATATATTAACCGAAACATTTTATTACGTAGAGCCATGCAACCAGTTTATTTTCACAAATACCATCCCATATATTATCTTTATCGGTATTTCCGGCTATAGCTGGCATTCCGCCACCGTTGTCTCATACGACGACACCCCTGCAGATAGTATTCAACAAACTAAATGATGATTATTGGAGAGATCCTCAGTTAATATTTCAGCAAATCATATCATTAGATCAATCTACTCTTGGAACATGGTGGCTTGACAGTGCAAAGGTAAGAATAATGAATATTTGGTAAATATCAAAGTTCAATTCTAACATCTCATAAAATAGGAAAATGTCTCTCAATGTCAATATTCATATATGGGATCTACTCCGGCATGTTCAAGTTCGTTCTCAGTCTCTTATTTAACAAAAACCAAGCAACTCCAACTGGCGTGCTCTAACGGAAAGCTTATGTCAAAACCGCTTCTTGGTTCAACCACATTTTGGGATTGGATGACAGAAATTACGAACAAACTCAATAGCCGGATTAAAAGTACTATTGTCATGAATAACAACCAGATTATTGACGATACAATCCCATTTGATTTCCATTTGGGCATGGTTGGATTTTTCGGATACGAGATGAAAATAGAATCACTGCCCGGATATGTGGTACCAAGCAATCAGCAAATATCGAACCATCAACCAGATGCTGCTTTTATATTCGCCACCCAAGCCGTAATATTTGATCACGATAGGAGAAATATATGGCTAGGTTGTTTAATACGTCAGAACGCTGAGGAACACATTTTAGATGATATTGAACAGGAAGTAGGAATAAATATCGGAATGTTGATGGAAGAATGCGTGTCATGGTTTCAATGTATGGACGCAAAAATATGTGGCTTGAAAAATAATTTCGAAACATCTGGAACTATCGCAAAAACTGGGAAAGAAGAAACCGAACCAATAACTCCAAATTCATTTCCATCTTTTGCAGAACCTTCACAGGCTGCATTTATTCCAGACTTACCTTCACGAACTTACATGCAGCAAATCAAAAATGCTCAGTCGTACATACAGCGCGGCGAAAGCTATGAAGTTTGTTTGACTACACAATTTCGTCACATACTCACTTCTCGTTTGCCCAACATCATTGACCTATATTTATATATTCGGACACACAATCCGGCTCCCTTCTCTGCCTTTCTGAATTTCACCACAGACAATTTGGTTGTATTGAGTTCATCACCAGAGAAGTTTATTGAAATCAATAGACTAGGAGAAGTTGAAATGAAGCCTATAAAAGGAACAATGGCAGTAGCAAAGGGATGTTGGTGCGATGATAAGGAAAATTGTGATGGTGGAATCAAGTGCCAGAAAGAAGCAGAAAGAGAGAACAAGAAAAGAATACGAGATCTTGGCAGCAGTGTTAAAGAACGAGCTGAGAACTTAATGGTTGGTTTTCATTAATGATTACTTTTCTTGTACAATGCTTACTATTTGTTTCTCCATGTAGATCGTTGATTTAATACGAAATGACCTTGCCCAGATGTGTTTGCCACATACAGTAAAGACACCAAAATTGATGGAGGTTGAATCTTATGAGACTGTACATCAGTTAGTAACAACAGTGTGTGGACAGCTGAGAGATGAAATTGACTGTGTTACTGCTGTAAAATGCTGCTTCCCACCCGGTAAAAGCAATTGTAGAAGATGAATATTTTTTTGTACTTGCTATCTTCTGGTACGTTTTATTTCAAACATTCTCTTTATTTCCTTGTTTACTATTAGGCTCAATGACCGGTGCCCCCAAGCTCCGCAGCGTTCAACTTTTGGATAAATTAGAATTTTACACTCCTCGTGGCGTATACTCTGGCTGTCTCGGCTATATATCTCTTCCCTATATTGCGCAGTCTAACCAGCATAAGCATTTTACCCGAGGAACGGCTAAGTTTTCTGTTATTATCCGGACTGCCGTAATCAACTCCGGAACAGAAGTCTCTGTCGGTGCCGGAGGAGCAATTTTGCATTTATCAGATGCAAAGGAAGAATGGGATGAGGTGCTTGTTAAATCGCGTGCGGTTATTCCAAGGTATACAAATGCTTCTAATGTGTGAGGAGAGGTTGGAAACATGAACGTGAAGAGTAATTGGAAGGCCGCTTTTTTTGTTTAGTGTTCTGAAATATTTGAACGACAACCGGTGAAATAAGGAGTTGATATTATACGGTAAGGCAGTAGTAAAATTATCCTATAATTTATTATGTAAGATACAATAAGAATTTTATAATAATTCACTTTAGCCTCTAATACGATATATAATATTCAAATCATAATGGAAGTTTACGGCGTTAATATCAAAGTCACCGGCCGCAGAGTCGACTTTTAATCTTACCGAAAACGGTAGAAATTTTACACTCGTTATAAAAGTGCAATGATATAAACCCTTCTTGGCAGTGTTTGACTTTTTTACACTATAACGGGACACAGCTACCCCCCAAAATGAAATAATGCTGGTAAAACGGCTCTCGCGATTCCATATGGCAGCTCTACCTCATATTTGTTGTTTTGCCCAAATCGTACCAATATTAATGTATTAGCAAATAATGCATTATAATACTCGCTAATTTGTTCTGCACCTTTTTTTTCGCACGCTATTAAATAATGCAAAACTGTTTGCTAACGAAAAACCGGTTTATTAGATTTCTTCCTAGAAAACCAATAAATGTTGAATATAGAATTACACATGTAATTGCAGTTTGGGGACGTTGGCGCAAATCACTTCTAGATTTACAACATAATTTTTTATTAACACATCTCAAAGCACTAATGGCAACCAACAAATCTCAGTGCTGTCATACATGATATTCTCTTCAGGCATAAACAAAAAAACTCATCAACTTTCCTAAATAGGCTTCAAATTAGCCCTTGAAAAAATGATTCGTAGTCTAAAATGTACAGTACCCTGCCATAAATGAGTGATCACCATAAGGAAATTTTGTATACTTAAGGATATAAAAAAATAGTTAGTAACAAACTTTTCTAAGTCGCGTTATAACAAACTTACGATAATTTTTTTAAAATTTTCGTCCTCAACGTAAGCAAGAATATCTCACTCAGAATTTATGCAACGCTTATAAAAGTTGCAAGACTTATGAAGGTTAATATTGCAAACAAGTTTACTTAGTACATGATGGCCGACTGTCTTAGTAAATGATTTACTTTTTATATGAACAACTTCTAACGCTTGATCAACTAAATTTCATGGTGATCACTCATTTATGGCAGGGTACTGTATGTGCATGTATCAGTAAAATTATTTAAACCAGTGTCTACTTCTCAAAACTTTTCTAGCTTTTCTAAATAATTTTGAACGCTGACACCGCTTATTGTTTTCCTTAAGGTAATTTTGGTTTTTATGTAATGCGCAATTGCACGTAATTATATTACGAGCGCGGAAAACTATTCCGGTCGTGAATGTCTATAAAATTGGAATAGTGTTAATGATAGTTCATAATAAACTGATATAGTTGTCCAAGATGGGACACTCGCGTAAGGTCTTCGTTTAGTTGGGCATGTACGTCATACCGTTTAGATAACCGTTAATAAACCGGCCTCGGGTTAAACCGGCAAAAATCACCTGTAACAGTTTATCCTGCAAGATAGCTTATAACGAAGGAAGATTCATATATATAAATTCAGTATAATAATCCACTTGGGCGAAATTTTTTGTTTACTATAATTAAAAAATCATCGATCTCATAAATAATATCTAAAGCGGTGTCTTTTTGTTACTAAGACCTCACTGGTCAAAAAAGTATGAAATTTATATTTTTCGAAAATCTGTATTGCTCGTATTCACTAAGTAACAAGAAATTTTAAGCTAAACAATTATAATATTCGAAAAAATAATAAACCATTTTAAGTGACCGTAATAGGTTACACTTACGATTATATGCGTAACTTACATATCACTACGCTGTAAAGTACAGTCAACTAGCTTCAGAATGATGTAACTTTTTCGGCCCTAAGGTACAGTCGCACCTGTCTATTTGCATACTGTCGGGACCGGTAGAATATGCAAATATACGTTATCATATGATTTGACGTCCTCTCATACAATAAGTTATCGCAATCATTTTATGATGAAGAACACTACACTACATCAAGCAATCAGCAATTAATAAAGTGGTGTATTTGGTAATTTTTTACGCCAGATAATAATATAATTTAGATTAATCTGGTTGATCTCTCCTTTTGTAGTATGCATATGCAAATATACGTTGGTCGGATCTACTAGAGCAAGGGTCCACCTTTGGATGCATATGCACGTTCACGACTGGGGTATACGTTATGCAAATAGACAAGTGCGACTGTATGTATTATTTTAATAACCCATTCTAAGATTTGACCCGTTTCGGGATCGTCACATTAGAATAATCTCTTGCACCACAATTTATGTGATAGCTGACTCGTTCTCAGAATGGGTCAAATCCCAGAACGGATCACTCGTCGAAATTTAGTAAAACAAGTGATTTTATCGTCTTAAAGCAGTTGTTCGATGAAGTATCAGCGTGCATGTTACACATTATGATTGCTTTATAGCGACGAATGTAGAGACATTGCATAACCTGTTTTCGCTCACCAATATTTTGTCGGACTTATTAGGATTGGCAATATTTAGCGAGGAAAAAACGTGACATTTGTTACGATTTTTATTACCCTTTGAAAAGTGTACTTTAGTCGGCGGTCTATAAAATTTTTTCAGAACGGTAAAGGCTGCAGCATTGTTTTATGTCATGAATGACAATGACAAAGGTTTCTATCATTGCTGCCTCAGATGTTTACTTCTCTAAAGAACCAGCAAGGCTGTTGCGCGAATCGTCAAGCACTTTTAAACTACTCGACACACAAAAAAGAAATCTCACCATATAGTGTATTTAATAATATATCATGTGACATACACTATAGCAAATTTGAGGTTTATTTCGTATTAACACGCAAGGAAAAGCAGTAAAAGTTTTTAAGCTAAAATAATGCTAGACTGGTGCTTGTTTTTGAAAATTTGATGCTTAAACTATTTAACGTTTTCATAGTCACTTTTTCTGAAAAATAACTTCGCATTATTATCTTTTATTAACAAACAATCTCACACATTGTCAAAAGTAATAGGCCTTGCTTTATTTTTTTTATCAATTACATACTTTGTGAGAGCATATCAACTGTCTGTTCATCCATAACAAAGAAGAAAAAATTTTCTTCGTCTAATCATTACCCCTCCACTATATCGAACGAAAATCCACAATATAGCGATTTCGTACTACATACACTATATAGAGACGCTCTGGACTATAATTAATCAAGCATATTTCCTCCACTAACCGAAATCTGCATAGTTTCTATATAAATACACTATATAGAGCTAGTTTGTAACGGAGGTCCACTATAAAGAGAGCCACTGTGCACTCACACACTTCATGTCTTTACTATGGCAGAAACCAAAATTGTTGAAAATGGGTGACATTTTCAGTGGCCGAGTTTGATGATTTCATGTCAAAGATCACTCATCAAGTGCGTATTTTGTTGGACGATGACACAATTCAGAGACGTGATTATACGATGTCATACAAATGCAGATTTCAGATGAAGACGATTTCCAGAAGTTTGTTGAAGATTATAAAAACAAGGTCGCACTGTCATTAAAAAAGGATACGGTAATGATATCATTCATATTAAGAATAAAAAGAAGCGACACAAATCGCAGACAAATATAAAAAATGTAACCTTGGACTCCGACTCTGAAAATCTCAGTACTTCAGAAATTGAAGACAATATTACCAGAAAACGCAAGAAAAAAACAATTCCCAAACGCTACGCTCTTGATAGCCTGGAAATTGAAAAGGCTAAGATCATCAAACAACACTGCGGGAAAAGTATCACTGCATTGAACACAATCAAGCATGGCATGTTATATCAATATAAATACTCGCTCTCATCTCCGCTTATCGCCACACCATTTGTCTCTGTGGGCTCGTATATGCTAACGTAAATCATGTTTATAGAAACGTGGCTCTACTGACCTCGACTGTCCCCCTCTTATCCAATCTTTGGTGCAACTCATGTTAAGAATAATTCGTCAACTCTGAACACACTATCGAATACATGTCTATATCCTTTTCCGCCCTATCCCGCATGTACGACTTCCTTCCCAGGACATTTCTCTTCACAATCAATACCAGGCTCAAATTCTCCGAAAATCCGCATTCCAACTCTTACTCAATTCTTACACGACTCGGATAATGTACACGGAGAAGGAACTTATTCACAATTTGAGAAAGCATTTGCAGAAGAGAAGGATCTGAGTGATAGAAACTTTCAAGAGTTAGGTGTGAACAAAATCGGGTGGAAGATTACGCTCAAACAGGCTTCAGCGCAATATAGTTAGATTAGAAATTTTATCAGTAAGTTGAAAGTGTTGCTAATTATATTCATTTTATTCAATTAGTAAAGACGTTGATTTATGATAAAAATACAGTCAGTTCAATCAGCCTCTGCCAAGTTTTGTTTGGAAAAGCATCTCTTTATAGTAAAATAAATATCAAAATTATATGGATGCTTTGAAAAAGGATTTGGCCTTGTCAGGTGTAATCTGACCGCATGCGATCAGAATAGGATAAGTAGGGTCATTGCATGACGTGACAAAACCATGATGCCTCTTAAGCCAGCTCTTGATGAGGAAGATAGAGCACCCGTCCACCTAGTCCTTCAACAATAGAGACCCACACTCTCCTCCATGATGAATTGCCGCATTATCCAGAACAATCACACTATTTGAGCCAGGATATTGATTCATGCATGGAATCTATGCGAAAGAGAGTTAATACTAAGGAGCGTTCATGTTGCGAATACATAATGAACCTACCACCCGTGACAGGATGAACTCGCTGAACTTTTCTTTATCACAGCTGCCTTCCATAATCTCAACAGCAACAATCCCTTCCACTGTTAGTGCTGGTAATATTGTATATCGCTTTCCACGAACGAATACTACCTTTTTTTGAGCACATGCATTTGCGAATGCATAACCATAACCTCGTGATAATGACCGTTCATCTTTCGCACTCTCATCAAGAAATATCAATTGTTCAGGTGAGTATAACTCTCCAATTTTACTGATGAAAGAACTGCGAAGTAACTCATTCCTTCCGCTGCCGCCTTATGTAACTAGAAAGAAATCTTTTTAGTGAGAATTTTCATTTGTTTGCCTGTTATCATATGTCACCTTTTTTCGAGTAATGCCACAAAACTTTAAAGATCGCCACAAAGTCGGTATAGAGACTCTCTTCCCGGTTCTTACTTCCATCTCAGATAATAAATTCATCAAGATACCAATCAACTTTCTCAACAACCAACGACGATAAAATCTAGAAAACCCCGTTAACTTTAAGACAGTACAAACACAGATGACTTCTTGACTTACCCCCATGTCATTATTATCGAAAATTCTTTTACGTCCACGCGTTCCTTCAAAGGGATTTTCGTCACTTCCCCAACGTTTGAATAGTCTCAGAACTCTGGATACAGTTGGCTTTGCTGGCGTATAAATAACGGCAAATCCGTCTATGAGACAAACCGTCGCAATGGAGATAGACTATTCTCCAGCGTAAGTCTTCGCTGACGTTCCTGACCATGTTAGGTTCTCTGAATTCAATATGTAACGGGCAGTAATCGCCGGTAATCGCCAGTAATCGTACAGTAATCGCCGGTAATCGCCAGTAATCGTACAGTAATCGCCAGTAATCGTACAGTAATCGTACAGTAATCGTTAGTAATCGCGCAGTAATCGTTAGTAATCGCGCAGTAATCGTTAGTAATCGCGCAGTAATCGTTAGTAATCGCGCAGTAATCGTGCAACCTTTTCTGTAAATACTGGCACTAGATATGGAGCCGCGAGGACTTACCAAGGCAGTAAGCAAAAGTGCCACGGAAAGGGTAAGAAGTCGAGTGCAGGTGAATAATCGCGTAGTTTTGTAGAGACTTAGTTGGTGTTTGTAATTTTTCGCACAGTCAAGAGACTTCGCGTGTATAAAATTTCAGGGTTTCTATAATTTTGAAAATTGCGATAACATTTGTTTGCTCACTTAGTACCAAGAAGTACACACCCCATCCTAAGCAAACCCCAAGGAGCGATCTTATCAGCCCGATAGCTAAACATTAGTGACCTGTAAATAGATAGGCTTTATTATTATCGCACCTGACGAGTCTAACTCTGATTGATCCTATATTACTAATTATTCTCGAGATTAATTACGATTCTGTACATTGGTAGTCTGTCGTTAAGCTCTTAACAAGAAGTGGGGAAAGGAATTATTACCATCAACCTTATCCGTTATACAGATTATTGCTTTAAAGAAAAGAATTATAATCTGTTTTAGCATCGTCCATTTCTATTGCTTCCATTGCTGTCGTTTGCTTCTACTGCTTCTACAGCTTCCGTAGCTGCCTTGCTGCTACACTTTTATTGTATCGTCTTCCGGTATCATTGCAGTTAAATCAAGTGATATCGAATTACAAAAATATCGAAAATTCGCACGTGCCTTCGGGTTGTGTTTATTATCTTTGAACCCCTGAAATATTTTGGTGGTTCACTTTGCTATCATAATAAGTTGCTACAGATGTCTCGTGCAGCAAAGCTAACATTAGGCTCTGCCATCATAGTGACATCATTTACCATTTGGGGAGTCCACTATTTGCAACAAAAAGAGAGGATGGTAAGGGTTATCAAGTTGGATCCGATCTTGTTTGACAACACATCTTATTTCCATCCTAATGGTACGTAATAGATCATGCATATCAACATAGAGCGCGAGGAACAGCAAGGTCGAGAAATAGATGAACAGCAAAGATTACGATGGGAAAAGAACAGGGAAGAATTAGAGCAACAGATTGCACTGCAGAGGGAATATGAAAATATTCAGCCAGTAGCATACAAGGATGATGACTAGTCATGGATGATAATGAATGCTATCCTCAAAAGTCGAATAGTTTCGTAATATAAAAGTATTTGACTGCTATTTCGCTTTAGATTATACAGCTGTTATCTTTAGTAAAGAGCTATTTTTTACCTGCGAATGGTAAAATGTGAGCCGGAATATGGTGTTCATGTGCACGACTATGCTATGGTCATTCCTCTTTCTCTGCATTACGTTTTTTTTTTATTCTTTTTCTTTCTTTCTTTCTTTCTAAATTTGAATGTTTGTGCTTAGACAAAAACAAATTGTAAGTAAAACAGTTGATATTGTATTATTAGGGTAAGTTTCATTAGATTCTTTATTACACCTTCCATGTTACATGAGCCAGGTTAGACAAAATGAAATAGGCATAACGATTCGTACTAATACATGTAGAAATTAGTCGGGTGCCAACTCAGGCTTGCAACGAGTTGTTCAAGCAGTAGGTGAGCAAGTGCTGTCCCTTGAGCTAGATTCGTGCATTCAAGGAATGGAGAGAGCATCCTTAACAAGGCGTCCTTGCAAAGGAGCGACACAATATCCATATACAAAACTGCACACTTTTTTATTAAATAAAATTTTCAATAGGAATTTGTTCTCCAAAACAAGTTCACTTCTTTAGACTAATCCATTGCTTGATTCTATTTTGGACAGGATTATTACCCTGTTGCAGGCGCTAAATCCCACCATACGTTGAGGTACCGACCCACGCCATAACCTTGGCGTGATCTTTGGTTGACCGGCGCTTTTGCGTCATCGGTTCGGAGAAGGTCTCATCTATCACGCAATGCCCATTCTATCCGTTTTGATATGGCTCATTTCTGGCCAAATTGCAATATGCGTAATTGAAGTAACTTGAGTTGCTGCAACAGATTAACACGTTGTTATCACGTTACACTCTTATTCTCTCACTCTTGCTCAACTACTGCGACTCAGACATTCTTTCACACATCCGTAGATTAATTCTACCTTTTTCACCAAACCAATCTTCTTTACTTTACCATCTTGTCTACGTTGCTCTGAGTTGGGGTTCCCGACTTTATTACCAAGCTATACCCGTTAATATTAAAGCTATCTTTAACATGTAGTAAAGAAGTGGTCAGAATGAGGGGACCAAGTACGTATGGGCAGAATAATCTGATGTCTGCAGCAAATGTTCCAAACGCTCAGCATTTGATTTTAAATTACTCCATATACATTGTAAGCTTATAATATAAATTCCTATCTCTATACCTTGTTAAGCAATTTACGTAATCTTTTCTTTCTTCTGTTTGTTCAATCATTCTTTAGGAACTGCATAAAGCTTGCACGGATCGCGGTATAACCATTACCTATCGCGAGGAACTTTTATTCACAAGGTGCGCTAGTTTAGGCTGTTTTTATCTATCTACAATACATGCAGAAATATAACCCGTTACCTATCGCGAGGAACTTTTATATATAACCCCCGTCACACATGATTTACATTGTAATTCTGAATCACACTGTAAATCTTTGGCAAAAATCGCATAGAAGACTGGAGAATGGATTTTGAAAATTTATGTTTAAATCGATTTTTTACCGTGCTAGGAAAATGAACGCCACTCAAATAAGTAATATTAGTATGTCAATTTTCTTTTCATTTGTTCTCAGAACCTCAAGCTTCTGACCCCTTGTCTTTAATTTTAGGTAAGACCGGCACTTGTCAAGATATAAATCCACGATCATAATCAGAACTTTAAGCCATCCCACGTTGTTATTACAGTCAGGACTCGATATAGTAAAGTCAATGGGACGGAGGTTTTTCTTCACTATATCGAATCTTTACTATATCGAATATTCTCGTTTTAGTAAAGTTTATATATACAGTACGTGGCATAAATCTTTACTATATCGCGACTGGCCAGTCTTGTGGTAGTATAATAATAAATTACCCTCTCAAAAAGAAAAAGAAGGAGTAAGACAATTACGTACTATTTCCTAAAATAACGGATGCAAAAACTTATTATTATACTCCGGAGCACTAAAGACTTGTTAGGAATTTCAACAAGACAATACCCAAACATGCTAGCCGCCTCACAAAAAAACTTTCTTTGGGATAATATGGCCTTCTATTAGTCTTGACCTAAATCCAATAGAGTATCATTAATATTAAAGAAATGTAGGATAATACATTCACACTTAACCCTAATTGGGTTAGTACGATCAACATAATTCTACGCATAGAAAGTAACGGGTAAATGCGGTTCACAATTAAAAGTAGAGACTACACTCCGCTACAAGTCAACAGTTAATCTCTATCTCGTGATTGTTAACACGTTTTAGACAACAACTGGTACGCATGCAGCTTGATAAGTCGGCTGACCGGCCAAAAGTATTGACAACACAACGATGTTCGAATAAAATTTTGCCAAGTCGCATTATAATAATTTATTATACGAAATTTCAATTGTGAGTTAAAAATAGTAAATTAAGTAAAAACCGTATCAAAGGTTTATTTCTGTAATAAGTTTATTTCCTAACTGACAAAATCACTGGTGAAAGAACCGCTCGATAATAGACTGTTTAGACACATTCTCCCTATACTAGAGACTACATATTAATATCATTGCGAAAAGATTGTTAAACAGCCTACCAAAACCCCTGTCATCACACAGAGAAGATCCCATACACTGGATGAAATAATAAAGCTACTTATCTTTTTATTTATTATTTACTGATAGTCGTCATTGTTAAGACTATATTTAACGTAAGTTGCAATTTCGTTTGTTAAAAGTCTTATTATTATCACATGGAAGATAGAAATATCTTTTTTAAGTGAGTTGCTGATAGACGTTCTTATGATATTAAATACTTGTTCACGTGATGTGACTAAAAAGGAAGATACTGTTATAGTCAAAATGTGCAGTAATGTTATTATAAATCGGTTGGGTTCCAACGAAAATGTGACTGTATGGGGGTTGTGACTATAAGAGGTGCTTATAATAAAAATAAACGAGATCGGACTGTAACTAATTGTCCTCATTCTGGCAGACCATCTCACCAATCAGAGGAAATGACAGAAAAATTCAATCGTCTTCATGAAGACCAGTCGTATTGGTAGACGAAAAATCTCTGATTTCAGAAAAGAATAGGAAAAAGCGCTAAAGTGATGTCGAACGAAGACGGTGGAATAAAGATGAAATAACGTTACTTGGAGTGATGAATTCCGCTTTCTTTCGCATGAAAACGGTGTATGGCGTAAACCTCACGAACAGTATGATGTAAACCTCACGAACAGTATGATGTAGACTGCATGTAAGAGCGGTAACAAAGCGTATGGTTTTGGGTTGTTTACAGAAATCCTTTGTTAATACATCAATTACAGCAAACACATATACAATGCTTTCATAAGCTTTGTACAAAATCTTGATAATGTTGCATACACTTTTCAATACGATAATGCAAATAGCCTTTAAATCTGACCGGTAGCTTGGTCAGTTTATAATTTTTTGGAAGTTGAAAGGCTTTAAAGTCATATTATTTCATTGTAATTATGCTTGCCAGTACTGTACAAAGAATAACTCAGCTATTCGGTATAGACGTATAAATATGTGCGGCATTCGGACCCTACATTTTTTGGATAAATTGTTAAGACAATTCTTCAATCGAAACAATGCCGATAAAATAACACACCTTTCGCCAATGGGAGAGAAATGGCTTAGCTATGGCGGCAAATAGCAAGCCAGTCGTAATGATAATATACATATAAACGATAGCTTCATCTTTGAAGGAATCACGTTCTATATCATCAAATCGAGGAATGATAGTATTAGAAAATATATCATATTCGGCTCACACCTCAATGGACTACAGGACAGAACGACTTACCAAAGCATATTGCAGTAAACTCTGTTCCGCAAGTGTTATCATCGATAGGATTGCCTTCTATGGTCTTCAGTCCACAGAAATCTTTTCCTAATTGTTCTTCACAGAACGCTCTTGTGCAATTTGCACATTCACTCTTTGCGTTCGTCTGACTTAAAGGTATTATTTGTGGCGGTTTACCAATGCAAGAACACTTGCAGAAAGAGGTAATGTTCGCCCCTCTCGTGCTGTGAATGACAGTAAGCAAGAACAAGATCGAAATAGCAATCAAAGGCCATTGAGAACGAAACATTGCTTCAATTGATGTGACGCCACAAATCAGCCACAGATATATTTTTTGATATGGGAAGTGAACATGTGACGACAATGCAACTGATCTACATCTCGTAAAATAAAAATAACGATTCTAACACGATCTGTTTAATTGATTTTAGTGCCTTTTTGAGCGTACGTATATCAATGTTCTGACTCAAATCGCACCTTTTCTTCGATAACATCACGTAAACAATGTTGATTACATGTTGCTTAATGGTATGGTTAGACAATGTGACCTA
Source organism: Paraglomus occultum (assembly GCA_910592205.1). NCBI lineage: Eukaryota > Fungi > Glomeromycota > Glomeromycetes > Paraglomerales > Paraglomeraceae > Paraglomus > Paraglomus occultum. The sequence goes on along the minus strand of CAJVPJ010000406.1, from coordinate 1,404 downwards.
TTTCGAATTGGCGATTTGGGTCAAGTTCGCCTTTACGTTCGAATCGAATAATGTCTTCATACGGCGCATAAATTAATCTTACTCTAAACCGCCATATTCGCACGCTCATTAATACTGTACAGCAGCTTATTGTTCATGGCAAAATGCAGACGAAGAAGGATTATCGAATATTTAAATGTTACCATTTACTATTGCGTGTGTCCAACCTTATTATGACACATTTACGCACTCAGCTAATACATTGGAAGACAGTCTGTCTATAGTAATCGCTGTTTTTATAGACACTAACAATTTTGAGAAGAAAAGAGACAAATAAGAAAAGAGAATTAACAACTGAAATATGATTTCAACTCTATGATTAGCTGTTCGAAAAGGTGTTCATAGACGGGGGTTTACTACATAGCGTGGTTATCAAATTGAATGACAAAATCCAATCGAACTAACTCAAAACCACGCAGTACTCAAATCATTAAACATCCAAGCGGCAATATCATACCAAATCCGTGAATTATAACACAGAAATATTTCACGCTCCTAAGTTTATTGCTGAATCAGTGCAAGGTTAAAATAATACAACTTGTACTTATTCACTATGTAAGCATTGAACGGTGTTAATTAACGATATGAAAGCTATGCACGTATGAAACTAATGAAGCTAACTCCATTTGACCAATTCTTAGAACACGTGACCAAACTCTTGTGAATAAAGGTTTTCTCTCTATTAGGTAATCGTTTTATTGTTAGAATATGTATCCGGAACTAATGAAAAAGAATAACAAAACTATACTAATACACACTACAAAAAAGTATTTGCCAATTACTAGTATTTTTTTCTGCATTTTTCGCGTTTACTATTACTATATAAGTGACAATAAAATTTTTATCGAGCGCGATCGTTGCCGAAGGCATTGAATGTGCACTTTGGGGGGAAAATTGATATATCTAAACCTACTATCGTTATAAAGCTGCAGTTCAACAAACATTTTTTATATACAAATACACTAACCTATCAAAAGTATACAACAACCAATAAAAATGAGATCAAATCGAATTACTCAGCACGTAATGATGTTGGATCAAATAAAATTTTTACTAAGGTACATATTTTGGTAATAAATTGACAAATTTATACGTTACGGAAACTTTGTTGTTAAATTATTGGACATAGGAAGTAACGTCTTCTTTTATCTACTTTAAAGCACTACTATTGGTCGTTTTTTAAAAAAGTCTGCCAGAATATGTGAACTTTATACGTGGACGGTTCAAAAATTTGACAGAGGCGTATAAAAATTTTACTACATAATAAACATCAATCTAACTATTTTTTTACTCTCTTTTAACTTCCATACAACGTCTCAGCCTTTTACGCTGACTCTGAAAATACTCAGCATACTCTTCTTGTGG
>CAJVPJ010000405.1:0-26177 GCA_910592205.1 Paraglomus occultum | reverse complement strand
AGATTTAATAACAAGTATGCCTAGGCGTGTTGCTGCTGTCCTAAAAGCCAAAGGTGGCCACACAAAATATTAATAAAGCACTATTTTCAAAAATTTTTACATAGGTTACAAAACCAGCTCAATGCACTAATAAAATCTAAAAAATCATAACTCTTGAAGTACTGAGTCTTTTCAAATAAAACAAAAATGAATTAGAAGCCAGAATGCAAGACTATATTCAGTTTAAATTCATGTAAATTGGTTGGATATTTGTGGAGTTATAAGCCTGCACATTTAATTCTTTCAAACTTTGAGCTGGTTTTGTAAGTCACTGTATGTCACAAAACAGAATGTTCACTTTGTCTGGTTTTGTTGCAGTCTCCCCATATTAATATATGAGGTTAATATTAATATATTAATATGATCGTCTGCGTCTGAAGATCCGTGCATGCAAGTGATAACTCATCATTGGGACACATAAACAGAATGTATTATTATTATATTTTTTAACAGCAAATCCTGATTATATATATAGTCAATAATTCGATTTTATAAAACTTTATTGCTTAACTACTATACAGCTAATTTTAACATGATAATGATACAACTGACTCTTTATAGTCAATAATTCCGACACTTTTTCCGACACTTTAAGCATATTCTGCATACGGAGTGGCCATTCATCAAATCATCGTCAATTATAACTAACACAGATGGACTAATTTGACTAGCGCATAAAGTATCGGAAAAAAGTGTCGGAATTATTGACTATGATCAAATCCTGCCTTCGACCCCTTAGTTGCTGGAACTGGATAAATAGAATCAAACGCAGATGGAAGAGTTTCCTTTAAACCGTTCCAAGTGTAATCGCAATGTTGTCATGTATATTAATATCGTTTCAATACTTCTTGGAGTACATGATTTCCTTTTTGTTAAGTGCATAAGTAATGGGCCAAATTTAAGATAAATTTTACCAAAAAAAGCAGTTTCCGCTCACTATATAAATAACTAAACTTTGAACAGTTATATCTCAAACCATTTGTCAATTTATCTAAATATAATTTGTTAACATTTATCAAGAAGAACAAAATAGCGTTCAATTATTAATAAAGTGGCGCTTATATTATTGTGCGAGATGCATCGTTGATGCATACTTGTGTCCCCCGCCATACTAATAAAACTGAGGGAATGCATGATGGATTACAAACCTGTTGTTTGTACAATTCATAACATTGCTTTGCTCTATCTAAAGATTTCCGTTGGATTATCACAAATTCTGTTAGAGAGCTAGGAGGTTACGCAATATCCGTTTCTTTCCATCAATTTATCAAGATTTCGAAAATGAACCTAACAAGAGCCATAAAAAGACGAATTGATTAGTCGGATTCAGAATGAATATTCGTTACAACAAATAGACTCACGTCTCGCGAAGGCAAACTGGATGAAAGATAAGTCCATCACACTCGTGCAAAGTCTGGATAATATATGGGTCAGGTTCGACTGCTTCTTCCATCAGCTGATAGTTGCTGTAGTCAAAAAGTTATAATTCCGTTCAAAAATCAAATTTTGCGGTATAACACAAATTTGTTCCCCGGCTTCAGTTGACGTATATCGTTCATTAGTTGCAAGACATAATATGGCAACACAAAGAGTGAATAGGTGTTGTTCCGCTAACTGTTGAAAGGTGCCAGCCCGACTGAGGAATCAATAGAGATAAAACAAAAACAAAAACAAAAACGGCGGCAATACAATTGATACAGACAGTTACGAATATTTATACGGGACTAATTATTCCCCAACTTCGTAACTTGCCAATCTCCAGCACAATACCAAGTGTGCAGAACACTCATTTGAATCAAAATAATTCTTGCAAAAACTATTGTATTAATATTAGCTTGAAGTCTGTACAACTACATAGTTATATTTGAAAAGCATGACCAACTGGAAAATCTATAGAACTACACATTATTTATATCTAGGATAAACCATTCGCGTTGGGAACATTCCAAATGTAGTTTATCCTAACATTCGATTCTCTCAAACTCTACATCGACTCTCTGAAATCCTTCATCAAGGCTAAAATCGCGTTTGCCGACCCAAACAGACACCCAATAACACCTATTGTCATAACAAACATACACCAGATAATCTCCGATGTTGTCACCGTCTTCCATCCATATAATTTCAAGTAAAACACTACAGGCAACACGAATACCAAAAGACAGTTTGCGAGTGCTCCGAGGAGGGCCATAAAGTCACCAAAGAATGGGACGATCACGGCCACAAAGACGGAAACAACGACAAGAAAAGCGCGGAGGAGGAAACGAAACAAAAATTCGGCACCAGGTGTGAGATGATCTCGAGTCACTTTGAGCGTTTTCTCGGCATCGTGAGCAAAGGCAGTCATGAGAATGGGAGTCGTAAAAAGAACGTGGAGCGTTATCATTAACGTTGCTATGGTTAATGCGAGACCTGTATGGAACAAGCAAAATCATCAAGTAAATATCATCCCAACAACGGATCCACGCAATATGCGACCTAATCCTTACCATTCGGCACACTAGAGAGCACAGGACTAGCCACGTTATTGCCATAAACAGCATAGGCAACTCCAGCCGTTATCAAGTTAATGACTGCACACGTCGATAGCGCACCAATGACTACTTTTCCCCAATCATTTGGCTTTTGCATAGCTTCTTCGATGTGAGGAAATACGATATTGCCACCGAATGAGAATGAAATCGTGGCGAACGCCACGGGAAATTCCGAGAACGATATTATTTGGTGTTCGGGCGGAGGCAGATCAGAACGGTTGCCCGGAGTGTCGAGAATAGAGAGAACGATTACCACTAGAATGCAGAATAATGTTGAGAAGGAGCCGAAGAAGCTAGAGACGAGAACAGTAAAATGAAAGAGTTGATATTGTGTCAGATGCTTGTTTACAGTCACCACGAGAGAGTTAAACCTATCGAAAAGTTTCGCTTTTTTCCATCTCAATTTGTTGGCAACAAACCTCAAAATCGTAATCTCCTTTATTGTCTTCATCGTAATAAACGGAACAGCGACCAATAACCCGCAGATCATGGTCCATATTGTAATCCCCAATTCTATGCTGAAATTGTGAACGGCAAGATCGTTGAGATTCTGTGCTGCAAATATCAAGAATAAAACCGGAACGCCAAGGAGAATGATATCATTAAAGATGCCAGCGACGTATTTGCCGACATTGCCATAAGCATGATAGCCTATTTCAGCGTATGACGTTAAGCGAGTATGGCTAAAATATGTAAAAGGAGTAGATGAGTATTGGATAAGAAGGGAAAAGGGAAATGAGAGGTTGGGGGGAGAGAGGAGGGAGGAACAATCAACGTAATCATAGATTGAACGCCATTTATTTATGCTCACCTGTTGTAATGAAGACACTTGATTAACAAGATGCTGGTATAAGTGGTAGCAACCATTGCAAGTACGATGAGCCCCATACCGATCCATCCACTCTGCTTCAGCGCGTAAGGTAAGCCCAAAATGCCAGTTCCAGCAACGATGCATCTAAATTTTGTTTAAATCGATCACATTAATCATGACCATCTACCTTTTCACTTGAACAGAATGGTCGAACATGTTTAATAACGTACACAATGTCAATATAAGCCGCAAAATTAGAGCCACCAGCTGAATTCCCGCCAGCGGGGTCTATATGTGTGTCGTTGCGTTCGATCTCTCGTAAAAGAGGGGTATGCTCGGTTACGCGTTGAGTGTCATTCGTGGATAGTGATGTTGTCAGCTGCATTTGAGTGCAATTTGTTTATGATTTATAAAGGGTAAAGGGGAAAGTAGTTCAAATTAACGATTAAAATAAATACTGAGGGAAAAGAACGGTTTCGCCTTTCCCTTTTGGTAATATTATATATTAGTACTAATGAGTCATAGTCATTGTCGTCTTTTTAAAATCTTTTAATTTGATATCAAGATTACAGTATGACTACAATTCACTATAATTGGATTCCGTACTCCTACCTAAAGTATAATATTCTGTTACACTGTATTATGAAGTTATCTCGAACACTTGCAACTACCTATACGTTATTCCACAGACATTATTCATTTCCTTCCTCACTTTTTGCATTATCGTCATATTTGTTGACTAGTCGTTATGGATTTGCTTCCATGACGTCAACGAAGACTGGGCGAGAATAAAAGATCTGTTAGAGTATGTTAGAATTCGGTCATAGGGATGCTATGCGTAGAGGATCTCAATTAATGTGATTTTACAGCGAAGCATCTGATCTTGAAAAGGGAATTGAAAAAAGCTAGACTACCAAAGACGTCAACTCAAGAATTGATTGAGAAAGGTAGGATCTAAGGCGCAATTCTCGATTTACTTCGCCCCTTATTGTAAATAAGCAGCCACAAAGCCACGAATAGCAAATGGCTTATTTGGAACTGAATAGATACTTAGACATGGGAACGGGTTTTTATCCTACGCTGGTCAATACATTAAGATAAACGAGTTGGGCTATTGGAATTGGTTTGTAGAATTCTCAATATCTATTAAAAATTCGTTTGAAATATGTTTTACTTTAAACCACTCAAGCTATCTACGTACAACATTTTTCCATATCAAAGATCTTTTACTCTCCACATCAGCCTCTTCTACGTCCCAAGCCTCGCCCAGCCCCGTCTCACAAACGTTTATCTCCCAAAACTCGTACGGATATTCCTCACGCAAGCAACTTTCCGCAGAGTGTATACAACGATGTTTGATCAATTTAGGAGATTTCGCGAGATATAGAGATGATGCAGAGGGAAACAAGAAATGGGAATTTGCAAAGAGGTTTTATTTTAACAGCTGCTAGGGTGTTTCTCGCCAATGGTAAGTAAGCCCATTAAGTTTAGAGAAGAATATGCGAAAGGGGATGCTGCTATCGAATTTGATATGATAACGTCTGTTTAAGTCAGTACGTATCTTAGCATATTGCGATGACATTAATAGTTACTTTCATAGGAAAGGCTCAAGGTCAACTTGGGCTGTTCTGGCCGCGTATTCCGAAAACAATCTCGATATTGTCTACTGGGATACTTTTAGGTGATTTTGATGTGTTATTTATCTCTTCTAGTAGCCTGCTTATTATAAAGTCTTTATGCTCTAGTCTTGCAACGAAACAACCATCTTTAATTGCCAAAGACAATCTGAAGAACTTTTACATACAGTTCGCGATACGTTCGCCCGAGATGGTGTTGAGTGATTCCGAGATGTAAGTGAAAAGTAACAAAATACGTAGTTGATTTTATTTGGCATGAATTCTTGGGATATATGCTTGAGTATTAGATATCGTTGATACACACTAGTCATGCTTTACTTGTGAACTGAATTTGTAGAACGGAGGTTAATAACATTAAGCTTGTATGGCAGTTTTTATCAGTTCACGTATGCTTGTTTAATCAAAGTAATATTAGTTGCTTTGTGCTTCTCACTTGCGTTATGAAATCAATATTAATCGACCCTAACAACTTGAGTAGTCTTCCCAAGCGCTTAAATGAGCTCCTAGAGACGATAGAAACGTCTATCCTTTCCGACGAATATAGAGGGCAGATATGCTACTAAACCAACAAGTAAAGAAGCAGCAGCTTCGCTGGACGCGGTACTAGCGCTAATGCTAGTAATGCGGAGGGATATAGAAGAACATTACAGCAAGCTGCTTTCGCTGTTGGATTCGCATTATGTTTGCGAGCAATTCAAAGTATAACGGAGGGATTAGAGGATAACGTCGCTCAGATGTTTATTACGCCAGCATAAAAGCGGGCTACTGTATTGTTTTGGCTCATTTGTCATGAATTCTCTCCCAACATGCCTATACTATTTGGCATAAGACGGTTACCAGTTTTCTTATGGCTCGCCCTTTACTTTCTTCAACTTCTCAATCTCCCCTACCACACGCAAAGACGTCAATGGTCTGACCGAATCACGTAAGAGAGTTCTAAACGTGAGACGTTTTATCAGGAGATATTGACGCTAGTACTAATTCGAAAATAACATAATTCATGAAACACGAATGCGTAAACAAAACCAAATAAATCCGCCTGCAAAGGCAAGATGTAAATGATGTGGCATTAACCCAATTTTTGTTTTGATGATGTACTCAACTGCCTGATAATCTTTGTGCACATTCAACTTGCCGCTCCCATCACAGATTCCCGTCTTCTTCCTATCAAATTTTTGCTTGCTACAAGTTTAAAGAGATAAGGCAACGCCCACTCAAGGGGCGAAAATCTACGCACATCACCGTGAACGAGAATAAAATATGTATTTAATTACCAGGAAAACTGGGTATCAGTATACGAACTTGGGGTTAATGGGGCATGTCTAAAGCGGAGCAGATCCCTCGCAATTCCATTGGTCAAATTTGTATGGCAGCCAATAAAACTGCAAATACAGGATCACGTTCTGCTCCGCTTTAGCCTTTCCCGGTTAATGGAAGGTCTGTGTCACCCAGTGTCTGTGACATCTGTTTTGATGATAACCGTATCAAGAAACACGATAAGAGTCTTACTATCCCGAATGTACAGTACAATGTTGTCATACGGCTAAAATTAATTAAGCGGGGACTACTAAAGTCTCTACTATCATTTGTGATGGACACAACCGGTTATCTCGTTAGCGAGACTGTTTAATCTAAGAATTGTAGTGGTACGTTATACGTAGGCGGTAACTCTTAATAGGTGATGTAAAAAGAACTTTCAAAAATCTTTTCTTTAATTATTGGTTGACAAAAATCCAGTATGTTATCAATAAAACGTATTACGATTACCTGTTAACGGGTATTTTGCAATAAATTTACGCATTTAGAAATTTCATTACCTTTCTACGGATGCTAACGTCATATGGTAACATCAAAACTCGAACAATTCTTGTGTTAGATAACACAAACACTATCCGTTGATAAAACATCTTGCCAATTGTGCATCTAAATACTGTATACGCCAAGAATGGTATACGTGGCGTGTTGTGTACTAAATTATTAATAGCCAGTTTACTCTATAGGGCAATAATATTATTTACTTACGCTAATACCAATCTTTAATAAATGTTCAAATTGATAAATTATAAGGGGTGAGAAGGTCTTACGTGATTATATATCAGTGACGGTTAAACAAACGCTCTGGGATGCATCACAACGCGTTCTATTAAGAAGATATTTTTAAACAAAGTAAGAGGTCATTTTTTATAGCATAAAAATTTAGCAAATAGTTTGACCCTATTTTTATTAGTGCTCAATTTTACATTCTTGTTTACAAAATTTGCTGTAAGCTGGGTCTCATTATATTTGATAAAACCGAACGCTCCATCATTCTTTTGCAGTGCACGAGTAATTATACGGATATGCTTGTTTACATGCGGAAAACGGTTTCTATTAACAACTTTTAATTGGGACCTACTGTGGTTTCTTTTAGATTCACAGATAGTATACACTGGATACAAACATTTGTTTATTGCGCGCATTAATACCAAGTACCATCATGTAAACGATTGCTTTCAAATATATATCGGCAGAATTATAGCTCGTAAATATGAGTTGACACCGAGAACTCGTTTCATTCACAAGCGCAACATTTGCTCAGTAAAAGCGGATTCGGTAATTAGAATCATGTGCTCCCGATAACTCGTGATAATATCTGACAATTAGTGCTGCCAAACATTATAATAACTTACTGTATGTATCAAAAATCTTTATTTCGTTTAAACTTGTCGCTATATCAAAATTCGCAATTGTCAAAGCTGTAATTTATTTCGATTTGTCTCGTTTCAAAGTTTGAGCATATTTCTTGTCATCCACTAAACGTTAGATAATTTGTTTTTTTTAACCCGCTGTCTTTTCTTTTAATTGGTCCAACGAATTTCAGCTTGCAGAATTACCACAAGTGAAATCAAGCGCCTGATGATTTTGATTATCTATATCCCATGCCACGAACCGACGGAAACATATCACGAAGAATCTCTTATAATAGCCAACCAAACAATTTTCGCAGTAAATGCATGAATGGCCATTGGAGAAGATCAAGATTTAAAGTCCATTGGGCCATCTTGGCCTGGCGCTATTCTGCCGGGCGCCTGCAAATGCAATAGACTTCGTGTCTAATGGTACCAATAAGAGGTGGCCCGAGATGCCTGCGACTTTTCAACGTAACATACAGGTTCAGCGCATTGTTTATGTTGTACAGATTATGTCACAAAATTTATTTGTGCTTGCAACAATCGAAAAAGGCATTTATTTAAATTCGATTTATCGACTTTGCATTTAACATGCCGTCATCTTTACTATGGGTTTTTCCAAAATAGTCCTGCAACGTGTTTGGCGTGTAACTGCGTGTTTGCCACAAGCTTTTCGATTGTAAAAAAGCCAGTAATTACGTTTTTTGTCTCCCATTATGCGCTTAGAATCGTTTTGTAATCCATGCTGTCTGTGAAACGTGCTCAGAGCAATTGATTATTGCAAATTGACCCCCACGCTTGTGCTTTGTTAGACAAGCATCCATTCAAATTTGGTAAACTTGAAAGTCAGTTGAGCATGACTGTTCGACTAGTCGAAATGTGACAGAAAGGTTATTATGTATACATAAGATATCACATGTAATTATGATGTATTTATCAAATCTGCAAATGCGGGGCGCGAAGTCTGACTTTTATTACGTAAAACCAGTTTACCTTATCATTCCCATTTTTTATACGTAGCGGTAGCGATGGTTTCCCTTTCTGTAGGGCGGTTGAGTAACAACCTATGAAATAAGTAAATTTGAATACCATCCAGTTTTTGCAGAAGAAATGTTTAATTACAAAGTGTGTTTTTGAAAAAAGATATGTTAACGCACGGTATACGAGCACGAGCGAACAACTATTCCATGATTAATTACAAATAATGCCTGTCAAACGTAATAATTGTATGGCAACAGTATGTGGTGGTTTTAGTGTTGTGAACCAGACTATATTCAAGTAGCAATAGACATATTCGACATATCTGATATCAAAAGACAGTTTCCATGTAACCGGATAGTATGAGATTTCCTTGCAAGAATGCTTGTATGCTTACCAATCGTTTTGCGTTATTAAAAAGCAAGAACCTGAACGGGCAAATAACAGACTGTATAATTAAGCCGTATTGCTACTTTGTTACTATTGGCAAAAAAGAAGAAAGAGCAAACATGCATATAGACTTCTCTCCCCCTTTGTTAAGGTCTAGAAGCGAATTAAAAAGTCGCCTTGAGCAACCTCGTTACTGGAAAATCAACAAGTGATTCGTTATATGCTATATACACATGCTTTGTTATACAACATGTTTGGCAGTTTACCTAGTAGTACTACTTTATTTCGTATGTCTATTCTAATAGGACAAAATTACTGGATTGTGTGAACTTAATGTTCGGTGATTGTGAAAGCCCTGTAGTTTATATAATATAAGTAATATTCGGAAGCCAATCCTTGAACTGAAAGCTTGGCAATCATATTTTGTATACGTGGGAACGAGATTCAGAAGACTGGCGCGAACTTCATTAAACTAACAAGGGTCTTATTAATGTAAATCAATTGCAACAGTTATACAAGTTACACGCCTGGTTTTTATCAATCTCTCTGAGCAGTTCACTCGAGCGCATTTATTGTGGAAACATAAAGTTCTCGTTTCCCTTCTTTAATACAAACTGTTTGCATAGTCTTCATGCTAACGAGTTTTTTTCAATTTTGGTTAACAGAAATTCCATCTTTACTGATGCATTGAGTAAGTACTGTGTAAGATAAAAAAGCGGAATGCAGATGGTGCAATAAATGTGTAACGATTTAACGCCAATTGACCCCAGCCCCCGACCGCAAAATACGATGGCGAAATTACGCTATCGGGCTGTCTTTCTTTATATATTCTAAATTCGGTTGAATTTAAATATTGCTGCAGATGAATGAACATCAAAAAAAGAATTTTTTTTATTGCGGAATACACTAAGATTTATTTTGGGGAAGAACAAATTATTATCTCATGCAAGAGTTGGCGAATTGAGGCTTAACTAACAATTTTAATGATTGCCTTTCGGGGAACGGAACATACTAAAAGCGTTGCCCAAATTCAAAAAGTTAGGCATGCCAAAATAGACTATTTTTCGGTATCCGTTAAAATCATTTCTCCGCCGAAAAATGATAAGAATTCAGTATAAACGGATTGTATATGTTTAGCAAATAAGTGGGCGTTGCGTTATAATTCGTTGCCTTGTCAGACGTCCCCCCGCCCACATTCTCATGAATTCCAATTCCCAAATTTGACCAGTGTGTGGGACGTTGCTCCTAACGCTTAAGATTGATACATATTTATATCTGAATAATTGTATTTTTGGCAGCAACAACAGCAACAACAACAATAACAACAGGTAAAACCACCATTAGGAATCCATGATTGTCAAATAAGCATAAGTGGATGGCGTATATACTTAACGGACAGACTTAAATAACTAGATATGATGTAATTTCGTATCACATCGTATACCAAAACGTGTTCGACGCTGTATGGTTGGTGCGAGGCAAAACAAAAGAAGAATCTTTGTTAGAATAAAGTATTGTCAGGACAGGGATTGAATTCTAAATAGGGTTCGTATTCGCAGCAGTTGGGGTAGCTGACGGGTACTGAAACAATTGAAGATAACAGCGTACGCATGTACGAATATGGACAATATTTATATTAAAAGTTGCACATTACAATAATAAAAGTTAAAGACGATTATTAAAAAAAAAATACTCTTTTTATGTGTATAGCTTTTTATTTCTAAGTTAAAGTTTAGTTTTAGTAATAATGAAAATTTTTTTACAGTCTTCTCCTTTTCGTGCTATGCTAAAAGAAATAAAGGTATAATAAGACTAGGAAAAAGAAGATTGAGTCTGTACATAAGAGTTTTAATGAATAGAAAAAAAGTCTGTTGATTTTTGGTATCTTGTAATTTTGTAATGAGCAAGATTAAAGTTGGTTTGCGCGCACACACACACACACACCACCATGACACATGTACGCATCCTGTTCATATCTTCTTTTGATTGTCCGACTTTTTGTAAAGAATGGGGGGGGGAAAAGTCCATAAGGAGAGTGTAACTACCCCGAAAACCGTATTGTCCGATTCACACTCCTTCTCTCGCTCTCTCTCTCGCTCTCTCTCTCGCTCTCTCCCGTTCATATTACCACCGGCATTCTCGGCAATCTTTGTACGGTATATTGATACTCTCTGCAATCGGAATTATGACCGCGATGGATTGCAGGAGGTAGCAAATGTGTGGAATTATAGCCATACGACATTGGCTGGGATGGTTGTTGTGTAGGCTTTGGAAATACCAGTGATGGCATAGATGTGTTGTATCTGAGGTAGGGTTCAGTGGTGATAGTGGTGGCGTTGGACGAAGGACTTGCAAAGCTTGGGTCTGTCGTCGCAGTCGTTCTTGTGGAAGCGTAATGTATCAACCGAGGGGAACCAGAGAATGGTATTATTGGTGTTGATGCATCGATATCCTTCAATCGGCATGAATCCGAACAGTACAATCCACCCTAAAACACAAAGTTGGTGAGTATATGTGTCTAACAGTCATCACACAATAGTCCGCCCGTCACTATGTTTTCGCCTTGTTTGGGCATTGCGACACTGTCTTGTTTATACTTACCGAAGTGTGTTGCGAACAAGTTAAACACCAATCTAAATCCATTTGGTTTTTTTTTTGTTTTTAAATTAAGATGCTTTTTATAAAGTGCTCGTCTTTTTGTTCACTCAACCGCGCGCTTGTTTAAAAGACCGGTTGCGAGTCGCAAAGGGACAAGGTCTTTATATATTTGTGGCAGTAAAGGTTTTCAATCTAACCATGGAAAGAAAGGGGGGCAGTAGTAGATAAAATTTTCCAAGACTATGCAGACTCGGTATTTATTATATTTGTGGAAATGCCCCGTTACACTTGTTACATCACCAATGAAACGCAAAAAGGGGGGGCGAGCAATGCTGCAATGGCCGAAATTCTGGGGCCTAAAGTAATAGCGAGTAAATAGCGAATATATTGAGTATTGTATTATAATAATATTGTATTGTATTGCATTGTATAAATAATATTTATTATATTATTATATAAATTATGTTATTCTACGTACATATTTGAATGGTGACAACACGGGCGAGCATCGTATTCTCGGCTGCCTTTTCTGAAAGTCCCGCAGGGCACAGCATTAAGCAAAGCCAGGAAAGATGAGTGATATCAGAAAGCGGATTTTATATGACAGCTTGTTAATTGAATGATTATTGTATGGATATGCCTAACTACCTCGTGGATATAATATAAATATATATCATGTGGGAAATGTATAATTTTATATATTAACTTAAACAATTATGTTGATACAGTACAAAAAATTGTCACCATACCCTTTGTGGCCCCCGATCCCGTCCATTCCTCACTCCTATTGGTAGTTAGGCAACATCTCATCAAGAATGATTGACCCATGAATATGAGTCACTCATCTGTCAACGCCGGTTTTTGAATCTTGTTATTCGAACTCTTACCCCACATTGCCAAACAAGGCACTTACTTTCAGCCATATATGCGAGGGGAGAGGTGAAAGGAGTGTGAGTCGCAATTTCCAGCCCAAAAGTAATTTATTCCCATTTTTAGCATGTTCTTTTCTTTACACGAACCACACAGTGAGAACGCCCTGCATGCGCAATGACAATGACAATGGCGAGAAATGCGAAAACGTAAACTCGCATGTATCCGATATGTATTCTTTGCAACGATTAGTTTTTGATAATCTTCCGAATTGTCTTCCGAATGAATTTAAAGCTTAACAAGTTTAGCGATAATCATCTACCTTTTTTACTGCTTCCCCCTTAGTTCAAATTACAGTTAATTCGGTAATGTGTGCTTTGTATTTGGGCGAATGTTCATCAGAAAAAAAAAAAAGACAGTTAGCCCCTGAGAAATATGGGGGAGCCTTTTTTGCATATTCATGGGTTACTTGCCATACTTGGTAATATGAAAAACTTAGATGTCAATATATATCTATATATGCACAAATCGTTCTGCCTATCCCCAAACTACTTTTGATATTCACTGCGATTTCAACTTTATCGATGTAAAAATCCAAACACAGGTGATGGTTCCTTTTTACCTCTTACACCAAATTCGCCACTTGACAAGAATTTGATTTTTTATGACTCTAAATTTGATGATGTCATTAACCCATATAAGGAGTAAATCTCCATAAAGAATATTCTCAGCTAATATTTGTGACCCGAACTAAGAACGGACACCAATAATAGCATAAATGTTTCTATTATGCTTTAGATATTAAGTTAATCGCAAAGAACAATGCAACAAAAAAGCAAAGCAAAAATGTTACATATGGCTATTACTATGTTGTCATGTTGGTGATTGTTGTAATATACGTATGTATGCATATTCTGTATATGTATATGTATATACTTGCTTATGTAGCATGATGCTATCAAAAATGGAACAATTCTTCAACCGAGACTATTTGTCTCATTCAATGTTGTCCACAAAAGCCATTCCACACTCCCCCCAACACACACACATACACACACACACACACGCACACACACACACATCTCTCCCTTCTCTTTCTAGGAGTGCGCTTGTCTCGATCAAACTACTTTGCACATCGGTCATATGAAGATACATTCCCACACTAACAAGGAATTTTTTTAATTTAAATATCCCCACGACTTTTTAATAATGCAAGACAATTATTTAACATAGGAGGGCATACACTCGCATTATTATTTTCAGAGGTACATTAATACAAATGAAGTAAAAAGCACAAACCAATTATCTTTAAATAAAAAGGTTGTAATTGCATGCGTTACAAAATACGACGTTTTATCAAGAACATAAGGGAAACGTTTGATGAGAAGAAAGAATATCGAATATCGAATATCGGGAAACATGAATAAGCTGTGCGATGCTCACGTTAACTTGTAACAGTTGTGGATCCTAATACGAATTCAGGATGATTAAAGAAAAGCACTTTGCAATGTATCAAGCACCAATGTGTGTATGTATACAAGTCGTGTTCAACTGCAGAATCCACCCGCGGCAGGCAATATCAAGACCCCCAGCCTTGGAATGCAACCTTGAAACAAATTTTCCTATCGCCAAACCATTTCAGGAACGATCGAAAAATATGGGCAAAAAGAACAGAAAGAAAAAAGAGCGAAACATGTACGTTAAATAGATTCGCATTTGTGGGATGATACTTTTCATCAGCCCGTCCCACACCCTTTCCGTAATAAAGAACACAATCCGCCAAATGACTCTTCGATCGACAGTGCAGTTTTAATCTCTTCTATAACACTTAAGATTCCCACGAAACGAGAACGAACGAGAAAAAGGGGGGAAAGAAATAATATGTGGTCAATGCAGCTTGTAACGTACCTAGACATGGGCCCTGAACTTGTGTTCTGAACCTAATTCGTCTAACACAATACTGCAACAAATCTAAAATGCATGCACGAATAATTTTAAGCGCCTTTTTTGTTTAGATGCAGCATAGCCCATCGAATGATTTTTTCGTTTACATATTATTTACTATTAGTATTAGATGACTATTGATGGTACATATGGCGTATTATAGACGTTGGGATATTTGTGTGCCGAGATGGTTGTTTTAGCAAAAATCGTCGCATGATAAAACGCTAAAACATTAGCGCTAAGCTTTATAAGGTTTCTTGGCAAAACTTTCAAATGGTTATTTTTAATTATGCGTTCTCGTTTGTATTAGGTAAAGTTACCTATTCTTTATTGATCGTTTTGAGATCACGTTAGAATTTAGATTTGCCACTGATGTATACATTTATTGCTATGTATGCACAATCGGTTCTTTTCACATGTTTATTTGCTCATTAAAAGCCTTTTATGCATGTTTTGCAGTAACCGGTTATTGCAATTATTTCCAGTCTATTTCGGGCAACTACTTTCTAACTTGATTTTTTGCCCTTGCTTCTGCCTTTCCAAAGTTCCGATAGAGATTGATAAGGACGATGATAGTTATGGCGTTTGTGGTTATATCCTTGTCTTGAAATGGTGAAACATGAAACTACGGAAATGCCCCTCCAAAAATAACCTGCGCAGAAGAATTCAGTCAGTTCGCTCATGCATTGATATGCGTAAATTGTCGGTCATCAAACGACCAATATCAACAGCCGGTTTTTATTTTAGAATATCATATTAATACACTAATATGGTCGTATGAACTACCAATATTGGGAATATCCTAATAATTACTGTACACTTGGTCTTTCATTATTCTTACTCAATTCCAATTCCGGTCTTTGTATCTTTTGCGGGTATTATCATCACCTGTCAGAATGAATGCTACACCAACATCGTTATCATTGTGAGTTGATCTAACCAATTAGTGATTTGGTCGTTGCGGAAGAGGGAATAAAAAAAAAGTGTACTAGAGCATATCAAGAAACTCCCCGAGAAATCAAACATTAGTCGTCCGCACCAGCCAACATTAATACACTTGTTATGCAAATCCAAAAGTTATTAAGCTTAACTGTCATTCTAGGTAGGACTCGTCTCATGATCAAGAGGCATTTTGTACACAAGGAGAATTCCTGTCGTTCAATTATATTGACATTGACATTAAAGCCCCGTCGTATATCATATTCATTTGTTGTGAAAGAAAAAAGACATTACCATTATTGTCAAGCCAAAAGACAAAACCTACATCATTCACACATACCTCAAAACCAAATATGGGATCCTGACAAGACGGACTACGTGACTTTCATATGTATAATTGAAAAGACGTCGCATCACCGTTAACTAAAATGCATTTTCCCATTTGAAACTCACAATTATTTGATAGCCCGTATAGAGCCCTTTGTGACAAGAGGCCAACTTTGCCCAAATCTTTATCATCATTGCGAGCTTCAATATATTAACCAAGAATAGAAAGTTCTAAATTCCAAATACAGCAAGTACCTACCCTTTGTTTAACGTGATATAGCGAGATATTTAGGATCGGACTTTGAATTTCGCTGTGCGACAAAAGAGATTAAAGAGAATAATAAAGGTTGGCTACGGGCCTAGACATTCAAAGGAACATGGCAAAACCATTTCTACACGCACTTTGCAACAAATGTCGTGACGCAGTTACACCGATTGACGCTAAAAATACAGCGAGTGGGTGGCTGAGGATTATGTCATAGTTGCCGATTATTAGCAAGCGCAGCTGCGTGCTAATGGCGCAAATGGGTTGAAACGTAACGGTATCAAGGATAAGGAAAGGGGGGAGTAGACACCACACGTTTCGCTTGTCCATATTGGGATGAGTGAATAACAAACACCGCAGAAATGTTTAATACGTTAACTGCCGCAGCTGCAAATGTTTATGGTGATTTACTTTAGGTCATTATATTACAATTACATTGGAAGTTAACTTTATCCCAGTATATTAGTATTTTAGCCATAGAAGATATTATGTGTAGCAATCAGACAATGGTAAATGACTACATGTTATGTACTAAAAATGGTAGAAGATTGGACCAATGTGAATGAGAAGGCTTTATATTTAGTAACACATGCATAAAGTCTTGGGGTAATTATTGCATCAAATGGGACATGCTAGACAAAGTGAACATTTGGATATGTAGCTGGAAATTGTCTAGAGTGACTGATGGTGTTTTAATATGAAAAAGCCTTGAATAGCATTAGTGAGGCTCATACATATTAATATTAATATGGACTTGTTAACTTTAACATTAAATCTATTACTATATTTGACTATGATCAATATACGTAAATATAGGAATATCTATATATATAAAACAATTAATATGAAACGAATTACATTAACGAACTACATTAAATTCACTATGGAACTAAAAATTACAGCATTCTAAGAACAAGGGGGAAAATTGCTCCCAGGAGTATCTACTGTAGATAAAGAAAAAATCACTTATGAAATTTATCAAGAGGAAAGGAAAATAATAAATATTAAGAAAGAAAACAGGATGGGGATGTACCAAATAAAAGCCAAAATATTTACACAAAAAGTTTAATGCAAACAAACATATTATTATTTAAAATTTTGATTACTGCTTATGAAGATAGTTGAAGACATAAATGTTCCCAGTGCCATAATTATTCAAAAAGAAATTGAAAGAATAAGAGGTAAACAAGATCAACATTTTACTTGAAACGATAATTATATACTTGCATGCAAAGGATAGAAAAAGGTGAATGTTTGTCATGCTTGTGATAATTTTAAGGTACACGAAAAACGTACGAATGTTGTATTGTCAGACTTTGGAGGTAAAGTTTTTTCTGGTTTAGTATTGCGATCACAAATTCAGAGTGTTACCATGATGTATTATTACAATGTGTGAACGCCCATGGGCCTAACCTGAGGATTCTTCTCAGCATCGCTTCAGTGATTGGGCTCTTGTGTGACTAGGGCTATAAACTACATCACAATAGCCATCTATGTTATAGCTTACAACGGTCATCACGGTCTAGTCGAATATTCCCGAACCCGACCATCCTTCTAAGGAGGGGGAGAAGCATTCTCTGTCACTTAGTTCAACGACGTTACGTCTGGCGTATTAACGCAACATCATTAACTCTCATTCATAACGAACGTAATAACAAAAACGTTTTAATTACAACATTAACTACAATCGTTGTCTATGATTCTCAACCTTTCGGGAGATTCTTAGAATACCAAACATTTCAACCTTTCATTATAAACAATCATCGAATTAGTCGCAGTACAATAATCGAGTCTCAAGATAGTTATGAGTTAAATCCAATATTAACGTCGATACGCAAAGTCGATGATGTTAAATAAATTTGCTTGGATTCCAATTATCAAATATGCATTTATTTTTAGAATGAGAGTTAGAAATCATTTATTGTTTTCAAGTCATCAAAACTTTTTAATGCTGAAAGCACTAATCACTCGATGCATTAAACGCCAAGTAATCATTAGACGTTCAACTCATTAAGTGCTAAACATCAGGCGCCAAAGCATTAGACATTCGGAATGTTAATATCAAACATCGAGGAGCTGATATAACGGATTTCGCTTGGTACGAATTTTTTTTGATCAATGGGACATTGTTCAATATAACGGAATTATAACTGATTGTTACGACATAATAATAATGGATTTCTGTGCCTGTTCCGAGGAATACTTTCACTGTGTAAATCGTACTACAAATAGTCAAACTTTGATAACTAAATCAGTACTTCGTCCATATTCGGATACTATAAATGGATTGTTCTCTGCATCTGTGATCGTTTCTTGACTTGAACTGAGTGGTGTGTTAATCACTAATAACTACAGATGAATTTGATTATAATATAACTTACATGCATGCATTCTTTCGAGACGAGTTTACACTTCGTCGATCGTTTCATTCTAGTACAAATAAGTGTATGAATAAGTTGGACTTATTTCTTAGAGCTTTAAGAATTGCCTTACCATCACTATCACTTTGGTTGGAACGACAGCCAATAGTCTAGACAACAATAGACAGGAGTTCCCTATTGCTATTACTAAAAAGGAAGAGTCGCATAACTTGCTGCTCAATAGCCTCATAGTCATCTGATCTTAGTCTTTTTGCTTGACTCCGGAATCTACGAGGTCAAGAACATGCCATTCGCTCGAAAAAGGTTGTGAGGAAATAATAACGTTGCGGTGAAGGTTTAAAAATTCAGGGTATGACTATTCTGTGTGCTCATTCAAGTAGGAGATAAAATTCTGTAACAATTTGTTATGACAAGTTAGAAATAAGGAACCCGAATAATTTTTTTTCAGAGAAAACGATCTGCAATAAAAAGACGCGTTTTAGACCACTAACATTCACATGATATCAGATATAAATACATTCATCAAATTTAAACTTTATAATTTTATAACGTAAATGTACGGCTACAAGATATTACAGTATGCAAATAAAGATTAACATGATGATAATCGGTATTATAGGTGTATGATACTTTTGTTGTTATCCATGTGTTAAAGACAGCTTTATTTATGTTATCGTTTTCTTGGTGCGAGCGCTACAACAGCATTATTACTTTTTTAACGTAATGATGAGTTTCAGTAAGTAGCAGCATACAGAAGCTGTATGCGTGTTTGAGCATAATGATGTCACTACGGTACAAAAGCGTTGTGTCTATTGTATCGCCGGTGGACAGTCTTTGTTCAGCTTACGTAACGTAGGCGAAATGCGATCCAGTAACTGTACGCGTACGGGCGCGTAAGGATAACGATACGGGTATTACTGGTTACGACGCAGTCGCAATAATACGCCAAATACGCGTTACCATTCTGACGCTGCTTTAAAGTTCAGCCAATTCTGCTAAGTGTTTATGCATATATTCAATTTCTACTTAAGATTCTGTGTCAATCTTCTGCGCACACATTGGCAACAGTTAGCTATTAAGTTTGCGCGTGACTTATGTTGCGTGCAAATCTCGGTTCAAGAAACTTGCTTTAGTAAAATATTACCAAGGAATGAGTAAACAGTATCATAAAATCACAGACCAATGAAGGAAAACGCATGGTCAAGCGACAACCATCCGATCTCACAAACCGGATGACACTTGCAATGGCTTCTCAACAACGTCCCATGTATCCTATTCATCACAGCTGCCTGAGCGCGCCGTGAGCTCAGACGACTCTTCGGAGCGGATATCGAACGTTTACAAAAGTAAATCATCCATCGCTCAGGCACCCAACTACTTTTGTGTGATCCTATTCACCAGGTTCAGTAACGGTTTTCGATTAATTGCACTCTGCGTGCTTTCAAAAACTCGATTTACACCTATCGTGGCAGCGTCCCTTCAGTTACACAAATGCTAAGCAATCACCCTCACGACAAACAATCTACAAGTGTGACCACGGAGAGCTGTCGAACATCCGGCTTTTACACCTAGTGGCAGCGTGCCTTCGGATACAGACCCTCAACTAATTTACCCAGTAAGAATTCTTACCTCGAAAACATTATCGCGTTGGTGTAATATCGCTAAACCGTGCCGTTGTGAGTAATTAGAGTTTGTCTCGTTCGCGTCTCGTATGTAATATGGAGTAATAGTAGAGGACTCTTGACCGTTTACTGTATATAGTATGTGTATAATATGGAGTGGTGGGTTGTATATTGTTAGAAGACAAAGAAGTTGTAGTGAAGCAATAGAAGTGCCTGGGTTTATATATGTAGACGCGTGTTCTTAGATGATGGCACATATGTTTGTACTACTTGATAACCGATAAGTATAAATGTTGTTATCTATGTGTGAGAGTCTGCAGCTGTCAAACTCAAAAATGCGTATGTTGTGCCTTTTACGTTTTTATATTCCTTTTTCGTTCAATCATTTGTTTAATATAATATAACAGATGACGTAATGCTGCTGATAATATAAGCCGTACATATAAAAACTCGTTCTTTACGATAGCGATGATAACACCAAAAAGTCTTTACATCTAATAAAAAGCATTATGATAATCGGTGAAACGTTTTGGAGTGAATATTACCAGTCAGGAGATAATAACATATTATTGCAATTGTCATAATTGGTTCCTTAAATAAGAACAAGACATTTCGGTGTAAAAAAAATTTTCAATTAGGGGTAAGGGGTAATGACTAGCAAATTTACTGCGGAATAAGCCACGCGTATAAAGACTAATATTTATGAGAGCGATAAACAAATGTTATGGGAATGCATTCCAATTATTTGCTCTCGTCTCCATTCTTACGAATTTTTACGTTTGTGGCTAAAAAATGTATCAAATACACATTAAAAAGGTCGGTTATAAATAAATTATATATTAATCACAATCAACTTGTTGCAAAAAAAGTTAAGTATAACAAATAAAAATTTGAACTTCACTAATTGAATGCATTTTCCTCAGATTCTACGAGACAAAAAAAAACGCAAGTCTGGCAGCCACTATCTTAGTCTAATATAAAGCACAGTTAGGTATTTACTAATGGCTAGTTCCTCGACTAATGTTCATAGGTAGATAATAGAAGTAGGGCATAGCATATGTAATCTTACAATATAGATCCGAGTTTAATTTTTATTTTATCTATATGTATTATGTTTAATATCTTGTTGTCGCAGGTATTACTCGTAGATGTAGACAATAAAGAACGCAAATCTCCAAAAGTAACCATTCCCAGACAAAAAAGCAGTCCGCGAAGTATCCGTAATTGTATTCTTCAATACCATATTCCTCACACTCACAATATTAAGAACTATATATACTGTTGAGGTAAATAAATGTTACCTTGAAATCATTTAAACTTTTGTCTGCGTCAGATGTTTCGTCATAATAAGAGGAACGTTAAATTCCAAGCTTTTTTTCCACATGAGAATGTGAACCAAATTAATTCTTGCGGAAACTTCACCTCCATTTCCCCTTCTTGTTTTATGCTGAAGTAGATTTTGCGTAATCAGCTATTTTAATTTTTAAGCATAGACATTGACACATCGTCAAAGAACTAAATCTCATTATATAACAAATATTTTTATGTATCATCCAATTACTAATCGTGCGATTGTTCGCTGTAAATATATAATACGAAGTTGTGTTCATGTTTTCCAGACTTGTATTATTTCCTTCTTTAGGCCTCTGTTCGTTGTGACGGATTCTACATCCCTGCTTTTAGAAGTGTGCTTCTCGACAATATAAGCCCTATCATTCTTGTTATGTAAATATATGATTATGTAGTTGTGATAATAATAAACTAAAACTTGACTATAATGGTTGATCGTTAGGCGCCGAAATTTCGGTAGAACAAATCGGACATAACCAATGTGTTTATTTCTGGCTAAAAATAGGTTAGTGGGGATCAACCGACGTATTAGTATGTAGAACAGCTATTTTATTATCCTTATTACATATGTTAATATTCACTACTGCGCCGCGCTATACAATTGGATTACGACATCTGTTGCCGAAAGAATGTTTCTTTGAACCTTTTCGCTTTTTCCATTCAAGACGTAGTTATGGCACAGATCGAAGTAGACGCTCTACCTGAGATATTCGCCAATAATTTTTGGGTATGTCTTGAGCAATAACAAAGAATGAATACAATCGAACTGAGGTTTCCCTATGGATAGCAGATCATTGATATAATGTGTTAATGCTTTTTGATGAATAGGGTAAGGACGAGGCAGGCTATGAAGCCCTTGTAACACGCCTTAGAGAGGCACGTCAGACATGTGAAGAACTAAAAGCAATGTTTCATGAAAGGTTGGTACATGCAATTGAACAGATCTATTTTGTTTCTGTAGCAGTAATAGACTTATAGTCAAACTATAAGTGATGTGGTTATCGATCTTAATTAACAGCAGATTTAGATCCCTACTTTATACTTACGCTCCTATCAACAAACTCAAAACAACAGAGCAGTTATTGAAGAAGACTATGGTCGTCGGTTGCTAAAATTATCTAAAGCTCCGCTTGGCAAAGATGAAACCGGTACCCTTCGGGAGGCATTTGAGACAACACGCACCGAATTAGAGACAAGTGGAAATTCACATATTGAGCTTGCCCAACACATTAGAGACGAGCTGGAGCAGCAACTTAATAGTTTTATTGTACAACAAAAGGAAAGAAAACGAGAGGTACATTACAAATTTATAATGGCAACGATATTTTCACTCCAGGAATGAACAATTATAAATATTCTAACCTTGCTTGCACCACGTTGCAGCAAACAGCGATCGTTGACAGAAGTCTCCGGAATAAGCAATTACAGATGACTTATGTCCAGAGGGTAATCAATGAAGTCAATCATATTAAATTTAATCAAGTACCATGTGCAACTTAGCTAATATTGTAATATGACCAGGCAAAAGAAAAGTATGACGGAGAATGTATTAAATTGAATGGATTGATGTCATCAAGACAATCGGCAAGAGGAAAGGAGCTGGAAAAGGTGATTACGAATATATATCAATTGCACTCGAATACGTAGTAGTTAACAAATTTATGGAATGGTTTGTAGTTAAACATGAAAATCGAAAAGGCTCAGCAGTCGTCTCAAATGGCAGGTTAGCATCATGTTAGCATTATGAATATTAGTTTGATGTTGGATTGAGTCATAGAGACATCAAGATAACGAATTCTATATCCCGTATTGATTGTTTTGTCAATTCACTTAGATCAAGAATATAAGCATTTTGTTAAGACAATGGTCGATTTAACACAAAGATGGAATTACGACTGGAAAGCGGCTTGTGATGTAACTATTGTCCGAATATTGAATGAGTTCAAGTCGTCACTTTGAAGCTCATCAATTTAATCTATTCCTGTAGACATTTCAAACCTTAGAAGAAGAAAGAATAGACTTTACAAAGAACAAAATATGGGCATATTCAAATTTAATAGCAACTGCGTTAGTGGTAGATGATGAGGTATGAATTATTTATTTTTCACGCTGCTTTATTCTTACAACTTGTATTCTAAGCCTCTGTGATGCAATTTCATCTGATAACAGTCGTGTGAGAGGATCAGAATGACGTTGGAAAAATGTGACGTAGCCAAAGATATTGCGACGTTTATAAAGGAACGAGCGACAGGGCCGCAAATTCCAGGCATGTACACGACTAGTGTTGATTTGCAAATGATTACTCGGTTTTAAGACGATGGTATTGACACACTCTCATATTTCTGCAGAGTCAGTTTCATATGTCAACTTTTACGCAACGCAGAAGGATCCGGGACTGCAATACACTACGGCGGATTTCGAAAGAAACCAACCATACGTTATTAAAACTGTTGCAAATCCCGAGTTAGATACACCAATAGACAATCAAATTTCTTCGATCACCTCAGCGACACAGCCGCCTTTATCAAATGCAACACGATTAAATACGTACACTCCCCCGCAGTTAACCTCCGAATCTACTCCGGCATTTATTAATGATCCAACAACCGGCAGTAGACGAGCGTCTCTATATGCCTCCGTATCCTCCTCCAATGCAATGAACGCTACAACTAAAGATGCCCCGCTTCCAGCAACACCGGACGCTATCACCGATGAGGAACCATTAAATCCACAAGCACAACAAATACTTACCGTAGGCTCTAATCAATTTTCAGTGAATACCACCGCGTTCATAGATGATCCAATTGCGGCAGCATTGGCGGAACTGGAACGTGCAGAACAGTCTGAGGGCAATCTAGAACAACGGACTACGTCTGTTAATTATACATCCACTCCATCATCTGACATGTCGAAGCCATCTATTCCACCTACTAGTACAAACGCGACCATAATACCGCCATCATCACCGCCACCCCCATCATCACCACCGCCGCCATTATCACCTCCACCAACAATACAGCAGCAGCAGCAGCAACAGCAACAGCAACAGCAACAGCAGCAAGA
Source organism: Paraglomus occultum (assembly GCA_910592205.1). NCBI lineage: Eukaryota > Fungi > Glomeromycota > Glomeromycetes > Paraglomerales > Paraglomeraceae > Paraglomus > Paraglomus occultum. Next base: position 1,760 of record CAJVPJ010000405.1, on the reverse strand, counting down.
ACAACAAGAACAAGAACAACAAGAACAAGAACAACAGCAGTTGCAACAACAACAGTTGCAACAACAGCAGCTGCAGCAGCAACGGCTACAACAACAACAGCTACAACAACAACAGCTGCAACAGCAACAGCTGCAACAGCAACAGCTGCAACAACAACAGCTACAACAACAACAGCTGCAACAGCAACAACAACAACAACAACAACAACAACAACAACAACAACAACAACAACAACAACAACAACAACAACAACGACAACTACAACAGCAACAGTTGCAGCAAGAAGAACTGCAGCAAAAACTATTACAGCTGCAGCGGCAACGGCAACAAGAAGAACAGATCCAAAATAATTCACAGACCCAGGCTACATACAATCCTCCTTCACAACCTCCTCCGGATTACTTTAATTCAACAACTATTCCTCAAAAACCCGGATTTCCTCAGTCATCCCAAGCACCGCCGCCTAATGTTTCGTCAACTAGTGGAGCGCCACCACAACAGCAGACGTCTCAATCAGTAAACCAAGAAACAATTCGCTCTGACTCAAATCGCACGTCTGGTGGTAATGCTGTACTGGGCATCACTCTCGATGCACAAGGGCGAGTAATTCAGGATAGTCTTGCTGAGGAATATGTTGCTAACGGTAATCGTCTTCCCCTGGATTCTGCTCGATTTCAAAGTGTTAACAACGCGACGCGAAATTCGGTCGATCGCGGTCAATCCTCCATTCAGGCACAACAATTTCGCACTTCTATGTATCAAGCGGCCCCAAATGGCCAGTATGGAGCGCAGGTTCAATCAAACGCCTCGATGCGTGCCCAATCTTTGACAAACACTCAGTCTCAACGACTCAATCCGGTAATGACGCGGAATAGTAGTCTAATTAATTCGCCTCCAAGATACCTATCCGGGTCGGGTCATCCACCAGCTGTGCTGCAAGGACAACCGGGACCTTACCAGCAAAATAGGGGACCAAATAACTTTGGAAGTCAACCGTCTACAATGCAGAGACATTCTACAATACAACACAAATATGGTGGTACCCCTGGAAGGATCAGTTACAGTGCTGACGGAAAACCGATACTATTTCATGGTGAGTAAAAGGATATGTGTAGTATCTATTAGAAAAGGGTTGTAAAGAGAAGAAATTAAAAAGAGATGGGAAGAACCGGATAACCATACACAAACTATATTAATAAATGCCTTCTTTTTTAAACAGTTAGAGCAATGTATGATTACACATCTAATTTACCCGAGGAAATGTCTTTCAGAGTGGGAGATATTATTGCCATTTTCAGGACTCAGGATGATGGATGGTGGGATGGTGAAATTGTTGACAGTAGAGTTCGTGGATTGTTACCAAGCAATTTTGTAGTGACACTGTAGTGTGAGAATACAACCAATATTCATTCAGAATGTTTTACAGTGATGTAGCCAATTTTCTTGTATGTCTTTAATTTTGGTTTCGTCTTGTATTTGCTTCTTTATTTTATAAGCTTAATTATTCGTATCAATTTATCTTGCAATTACTTTTTCTGCGAGTTGTACATAACAAGGACTAATGTTATTATTCTTGTTGCAAGTAGAAAGTAAAAATCACATGGTTTTCTAATATATTTATAAAATTTTCGTAATATCGAATATTCTTATCCCCAAGCGCTTCCTTAAATCTCTCCAAACACAACTGTCTTGCAACTTTATGATTGACAATTGGTGCAGGATATCTACGAAAATAATTTAATTATAATGATAGTGTCAA
>CAJVPJ010000404.1:0-26186 GCA_910592205.1 Paraglomus occultum | reverse complement strand
CGAAAAAATAGATTTTTCATATGTTTTACTATGTGATCGACAAAAATTACGTAGACTTTTGTCCAGTGAGTGTATGTATGAAGGAGCTGTGGTTGTAGAATAAAATGTATGATGACGATGTATTGCTATATGTGGTACGCAATAATACAAAATTTTACAAAATCAGACAAAGTGTGCGTAATATATATAAAATATATATACAGTGTCTCAAAAAAACCCGGAATTAAGAAAAAGGCAATTACATAATAACTACCGTAGCAAACAGCATAAGTAAGAAGGTTTGGCGTTGATTTTTTTGGTTTGAACCTGACATTTTAGTTGCTAACTGCGGGCAAAAGAAAAAAGCTTCAAGTTTTATAAAATACCGAATTTGTAGCACTGTACGCGAATTTGATCAAGTTGCGCATAATATAGTCATGTGAAAATTATTCCTTTTTTTTTTTTTTTGAGACAGACTGTATATGGTAGACGACCCAATTATAAATGAATATGAGAAAGCTCTGCAATTTTTAGAAGTAGGTTGTGGCTGCAGTTGCTCGACCAAGTTACCCAAGGAAGAATTTGCCGAACTGCGGGAAGATTTCCAAGTGCTAACAAAACCCGAACAAGACATTTTCTTAATGGCCCAACTCAAATCCATGGATGGAGGAGCGATCAGTACTAGTCGGCGTCTCAAGGACAAAAATCGAGTCAATAAGAGAACTGTTTACTGCTGAAATCGCAACACCCCTATTTGTCAAAAAACTTACCCCAATATGCTTGGTATTGGCCGCAATTACTTTGAAGATATCAGAAATCATCTATTAAAAAATGGTCTTCTACCGCGGGACCATGGTAATGTAAAGAGAATGCCACGGTGAAAACCAGGATGGTCATCAATATTGCGTGGCTACCACTGCCAGGAATTTTTTGCTGAAGTTCATGGTTTGCCCAGCCCGGTAAGGAATAATCTTGATGCAATTAAGCATGAGAGTCTAGAAAAAGTTCCGCAAAGATTGAGGATGTGCAAAATAAACTTAATGACGAATCAGAAAAGTTAAAAAAGTTATTGAGTGACTAGCAAAAGAGAAGGTAGAGACTAAAAATTACGAGAAGAGTCGAGAACAAAGGGTGAAAAAAAAAAGAGAAATTTCCGAGGAACTGGCAGAAGAAAAACGTCAAAAAGAGAACTTTATCTTACCAATAAATTTTTACCCAAAACACCAAATAAATTTAGAATATTAAAGAGAAAACAAAAACTAAATTCCAGCATTTAATCGAGAAAACTAAGCAGCGAAGTCAGGAGTTAATTGCTAAGGTAGAGATTAAAACTAAATAAAAGTGAGACAGTTACTTTATTATTATACAATTTTAGAATTAGAAAATGATGCAGTACTAAGCTGCCTTGTAGTGTTTGTGTCTCTCTTAGAGAAGAAGACATAATAGTTTGTCAAATAGTAGCTCGTAGTAAAATAACCCATAAACTAGTTGCACTTGATTTTGCTTGTCAAAATTGTAAAAAAAAAAGTTTGAGAATAATGAATTATCCAAATGTGAGGGATGTGGAATAGGAAGATTGCGAGTTGATTCAGATACTAATTACACCACTAGAAAATATGTTTGTCATTGTATCGAGCGCGGAGAAGATCCAAAAGAGAAAGAACTTCCGGTTTTACCTCATGAAGAAAGAGAACCCACTTTTACGAACGCCAAATCAATGATTTACGGGACAATTATAAATTAACTACTACTGAGGAAGCACTAGAAATAGAAAGAAAAGAAGTAGCCAAGTTTCAAGAAAAGTCTGAGGAGTGAAGTAAAAGACAAAAACAAGAGCTCTTGGATAGGATAAAAGAATTAGAAATTGATGTAGAAAGATTTAAAAAAACTCGTACAATTGGCTTATTTTAGTAAATGACGTGATATTATCGTTACGAACTCCTCAAGAATTGGTTAACAAAATAGAATCTTATAAAAAGAAGTTGCTCGATTAAAATCTCAATTAGAAAAATTGAATTCTCAACAGAAGGCTCAAATTGAAGTTAAAAAGTGACTTTGATTGAAAATAAGGAAGTATTAAAAAAATTAAAAGAAGATAAGCAAGTGACGTCAAATGTTCACTTTGTCTGGTTTTGTTGCAGCACACCCCATATTATAGGTTGAGCATCAGTCAAACTTTTTGGGTATAATAATAATTATAATATAGATTAATCAAACAAAATACAATTCAAAATCAGTCACTAAATTTGTGCACAGAACTTTCAATCACATAATAATAATTTGTTTGAATTGCATTTGTCTGGTTTGTTGCCATTCATAATCATAAAGGCCAAACTGACATACGTGTTGGAACGTTGATTTCAGGCTCATAGTATGACTTTGTTATGCTCATGTGTACATTCCTTTTATTTATTTCTTGTAATGTCTGCCAGGTGCACCTCAGCGACTAAAATAATTGTATTCTTCCAGAGCAAACTGTAAAACCCATGAGAGAGATGCCAATCATACATCACTCAGCACACCTAAACCTGTCATTGTTTATATACATAAAAATCTTGGAAAGTGAGAAGACGCAATTAATTATTGTTAAAGTGCAGTATTTTTGACTATCCTATAAACAATCTAATACCAGGGAATTCTTCAGGTAGAGAGTTGTTGACTGATGATAGACTGACAAGTTTCGCCCATTATTACCTAATTATCTGAACCTATATATATTCGTCCTTGTGTGTAAGCAAACACAGCTAATATAGTCAAGTGTGCAAAAAGACTAAAGCTGAATGGCGGTTCGCTTGAATACTTAAATTGAATAAGGAGCGACAGTCAATAAGAGAAGTGAACAGTGTTATGCTCGACACATTAGCAGAAATGTTCAATGAAAGAAATCGTTGTAATAAGCAAAGGTTGTTTGGACAATGAAATCAGGTAAATTTAGTCTGGTCGTGAATTCATTATTAACGAAATGCTCGGCGTAAGCTTGTCGTTAAAAATGTCAGGGTGTTTTTGTCTGTGGGAACACGCCGATTTAGTTAGTATATGAGATCATTAACAGCCACATATAAACAAATATGATATTTACCTGACGATTTCCAACATCCATGGTCAGCGACCCCTTAATCTTGACTCGGCCTAAAAATAGTGTATGCTCTGGTAAATAACAGTGAATAGCATGCACTCTGCACTTTGGTGAACACGGAGCTAGTGTAACAAGTGAGTACCGCATCAAAGAATGTTTTCTTGGCGACCGAAACCTATCGAGTACAACTCTATTGACAGGCTTACGCTGGTATTAAAGCTTTCTCGGCTACAAGCTGTTATGAAAATTTTCATCATGTCATATTGACTGAAAGCCGGAAACCCAAGATCCGTGGTTGTTTACGACGCTAGTAAATATTGGGAAATACCTTCTGCATGCAATAAGTAGTAAATAACTTCTCATGCGTTAGAACACCGGTTGTTTCACATGCAGTCTTGGTCGTGTGATCGTGCTTATATAATTAGATGATCTGCATCAAGATAACTTCACTGTCAAATAAGTTTATTATAATGGGTATTAACTGGCAAGTCTTTTGCAAGCTATTATAATTAGGTATTTGTGAATAATAAAAGAAACCAACCAATATGCTTGAACGTATCTCAGAATAAGGGATATTTTATTAATTTAATAAACAGAAGTACCTACTTAACATTATTATTAAATCGATAGTCTTGATACTACTTAATAATAGTTTTGTATTTCTAAGCAGTATATAAAAGGTTATCATAATAGACGAAGATAACCATACATGAAACAATATAAATAAGACCTAGCATAAAGTCGAAACTTGTACCGATTTGCTTATTCGAAAATCCGAGATTACTTAATCTTGCGTCATAGTAAGACAGGCTTCAGATAATGTCTCAACGACTGTGTAATTGTTATATATTTCAAGTACTTGCGCCACTAATATCATCGCTCGATTCTTGTCTTCATTGTAATGATATGTTCTCTTTTTACTTTATTTGATATAACCAATGTTAAATTGCAGTCTAAAAACTACGATTATAGAGTATTGGTAATTCACATTATTATCATCGAGATACAGGAATGTATTCTAATGGGTTTATGTTCTTCCGTCGGCAAGTTTCCTCTAAGCGTACTTTTTGTTATAATAGAATTTCTATCAAGTAATCACGCAATTAACAAACTCGCACAAGATTTTCGACGACAATTATAATGCAGGTTAGCTAACGTTTTACGTGAATAAGTCAAACCAAGCCACTGTTTTTCCACCGGGATTCTTTTCATATCAAACGCTTTTACTGCAAGATGGTACATCTTTCGAGAACGAATCAACGTGTATTAAACTTTCAATGCGTAAACATTGTCCTCGTAGACAGTGAAATTTTTTCCTTGTCAAAATCGCCAAAGCTATTAGAATTATGTATTATTGTACGTACTTCATATAATAAAGCTCGACATATCCAATACGTTGTTGATAATTATGCGCACTTTTTTATTGGCACGAGCCCAGGAAATATTGTCAGATTCTACAATTTACATGGTATCATGCCGGTGTGCTTTATTACCAAGCTGTGCGTACGCGATAAGATCTGGAGTAGGAACAATCACTACTCTGATGGAAAAGTTATCGACGATTATTTTTCTGTATAATGCGTTTGATGAGCGAAACACGCAGCATGGCTTATTTCTAGCTAACCACAGACTACAAGAGTAAATAATACATAGAATATGCTGGAGAGACTGCCAAAACAGTATATTTGTGTTTCAATTTCGAATATGGTCCGATATGGTCCATGTCAAAATTCCTGTAGTAATTGTCGCAATTGTCATAGAAATAACAAGGCTATCGATTACCGATATCAGCAGTACTTGACGACTTGCGGCAACCTTTCGTTATTTCTGCAACCATGTCATTACCTATGCATTATTTTCTGGCACCCTGCAAACTTTAACTCTAAAACCGTTATTATATACTTTCGTTTGATTGTTACAGCATATCAATGTAAAACGCGTGTGCCAAATGAAGACCTCGAAAACTCAATGTAAAACGTTTTAAATGATTCATTACTACATGACCAGCGTAATTCAAACGATCAGTTGTTCTTGTAAACGTAACCAATGTAGGGAAACTCACATTTTGTTATTCCCAACAAAGTTTATCATAACGTAAAACCAATTTATTTGAATTCAAGTATTCTTTCCTGGTGCTTTGATGGTTCAAAAAACCATAATTCATAACCATTAAGTTATGCTTATGGGTATTTGACTCTTTGGTAAATGAAGGACTCTGTTGGGACAAGTGTTGCTATTTGTGGCGCCCCGCAATTTAAGTATTTCTTATTTCTGTGGCGTTAAACTTTTAACCTTAAAGGGACTAGATTCGTATTGGGCTGGATACCGAGTCTCCATCTTATCTATTAGATCGGTGCGTCCATTAATGTAAAGAATTAAGTGAATTTCGCGGGTCCTTTTGGCATGTGGAGTAATTTGTCGGACGTAAGCTTTTCCATAAGCAGATGGTTCTTGATGACGCAGCTACTTCATACTTTCCTTTTCCGTGTCACTTTCAGTTGGTGCAACATATTAAGCAGAGGCTAAAACCAATCTGCATTAGCTTTTATGGAATCCGCACTTGAGTGGTTTTGTCCCTGAAACCATGACAGTTACGACTACGGTCGAATATGATGCAAAAAAAAAGCGTCCGTGGTTTTATTAGTCTAACTATAAATATTTAAATTTAACCAATCATTAGCGATATTCTATCAGAACAATCACCACATGTTTGTATTCACATGCATTGCAACAGAGTTTGACTGGTCCATATTAAAAAAAAAAGACTTGTTTAACTTATTAATAAATCAATCAATAATAATAAAGTACCGACAATGAAAACTTGATAATACACACAATGGCAAGCTATTTCTTCAAAACAGCGCTGTGCTGCCCCAATTCCCCATTGAATGCCGTCCCAATAATTGTGTAATGCAGACAATAAATAGATGATTGTAAAAAAAAAGACTGAATAGACTACTTTCAAGTTTTCGGCATCGAGGTGAGTATGAACCCGTTAATATTTGAATTGAGGAAAAAGCCGACTGCATTTGTACAAAGAAATAGATGGATGGAAATTACAACCATTATCAGATCGTTGATCGAAATCACAGATAATAGCGAGAGCATCTATGAGCGATATAATAACAACAATAATAACGAACACAGTTATTGATTAGATATAATAATGGACTTGGAAATGTCAATAACGTCCCAAAACAAACAAACAAAAAAAGCCTCCCTTCTCATTTAAATCGGTTTATCGACTAACAACACACTTTATCTAGTTCTCTTCCAGTCATGGCACCACCACACACTGAAACGACGACGACTACCACGGATACTACGCCGAGTACTCTTCATCATCGCTCTTCCGCCTCTCCCAAAGTTCAGTACGAACGCAACTATATTCCCCCAACGTTCACCATAAAACAAATCCGTTCAGCTATTCCATCCCATTGCTTCCAGCGTTCGGCCCTACGATCATTTTCTTATGTCATAAAAGATCTCACTGCGATTGCCATCCTCTTTTATTTGGCCACACACATCGATACGCATCTACCGGTTTACCTCAGATATATTGCGTGGCCCTTGTATTGGTTTTGGCAAGGAGCATTCGCTACGGGTATTTGGGTCATCGCTCACGAGTGTGGCCATCAATCATTCAGTGATTCAAAGACTCTTTGTAACGTTGTTGGACTCGTATTGCATTCCGCCCTCCTGGTACCATACTATGCATGGAGATTGACGCATTCGAGGCATCATAAGCATAACGGAGACATATATAAAGATGAAGTATTCGTACCAAAAACTAGAAGCCAATTGGGACTACCAAAGAAAGGTAGCGAGGAGGACATGGAAAGAATAAGGAAAAGCAAGGAGGGAGGGTTTTTTGAAGATGTACCGATATTCCAATTGGCAAGTTTGATAGGACAGCAGTTAATCGGATGGCCCATGTACTTGATAGTGAATGCTTCAGGAAGAGAATATCCGGGATGGCCCAATCATTTTATTCCCACCTCGGCCATATTCGAACCCAAGCACTATACATCTGTAGTGATTTCGGATATCGGTCTCGCAGTGACGTTGTCCGTGTTAGGATATTTTACATATGCATATTCGTTCATGACTGTCGTCAAATATTACGTGGTACCTTATCTGGTGGTCAACCATTGGTTGGTGATGATTACGTATCTTCAACATACGGATCCCAAATTACCCCATTACAGAGGAGAACTCTGGGACTTTATTAAAGGGGCTACATGCACAAGTGAGTAATTTGCAATGGTAGTGAATGCGTGAGGAGTTGTGCGGGATGAATTGGAAAGGATAAGAGAGTATTTGGTCCCGATATAGAGTTGGGGACTTGCAGAGGTGTAGAACAACAAGTTGGGGTTTTGAGAATGCAGGTTACAAACACTTGGGAACGGAATTGCCTGGATACTTGCTGGCAGCAAGACTTGCTTGGAACACTCTCTGATCGCTAACCCATTGTTTTCCCTTTCTATCCTCCTTTCTCCCTAAAATTTCAAATAGTTGATCGTCATTTTGGGATCCTGGATAGCATATTCCACCGAATCACATCGACACATGTCGCCCATCATTTCTTTTCGACGATGCCCCATTACCATGCCGAAGAAGCCACCAAACATCTTGCTCAAGTCCTCGGTTCGTATTACCTCTTTGATGATACACCCATATTTATGGCTCTGTGGAAGAGTTTCCGCGAGTGTCGGTTCATCGAAGATGAAGGGGAAATTTTATTTTTTAACAAATAAGGGGAAAAGTAAAGATTAAGAAAGATAAGAGAATGGAAAAGGGGGAAGGGGATTTTTAATGGATAAACAATTAGTGAATGAGAAGATATATATCAAATGATGTCAGAGGGGAGTTTGACCATAAGACACAGACGCAGCCGAGTGAAGAACCAATAAATCTAATTGTTTTTAGCGCAAGAATCATGAATGTTTTACCGAAAAAGGCAGGTACACTCCCGGCTTAATTCGGGTTGTCAGCGCCAAATGAGCATTCCCATTTTCAAAACGTTCACCCCCCTTTCTTTTATGATATCATCCGACATACCGAACGTCTGGTCAGCTACGTGAGCTGACCATCACGAGTTCAATTCCACAGCATAAGCCACACGATACACAAACATGATCTTTGAGATAATAAGAATTGTTATTAATAACCCAATATAAAAAAATTAAAGCAAACAATTTACCAATCGGCCATGTATAAATTTATATTATACTAATTATTGCATTTAAGGCAAGGATTGCCAATTAATGTCATCCCGCTGCTTACCGCTTATCAAAGATAACGGTTTATATAAATACCACTCCCCTCAACTGTTCAAAATTAGGAGCAAGGAGTAACAAACACAACCCAATAAAGCGTTTGTGTTGAAAAATCCAGTTTGAATCTTTCTCGCACAGAGCTTGAAACATAGAAAACTTATAATAGCTGTTATTTGTATTGTTGACAGACCTTCCCCATCTTGTCTAAACACTTTGTAAAATATTAATTTGCTTTTAATATCATATTTATCTATCCCTCTTAGTTATATGTTTGATTTATTTCTCGATTCATTAATAATAATAATAGTAAAGCTGTCTCGAAGAAACTTTGCAAAAATATCTTGACAAGCGTATACTATCTATATTGTCTTGTATTATCATTTCTATAGACTTTTCCTTTATTACCACCTACTTTTGCTTTGGAAAACCCGCCTCTTTTCTATCTTATTTACGGAACACATTTTTCTTCAATCCTTGTGTAAGGCTCGTTTGATTTCACAATGATTACTTTTACACCAGATTTCTGGGCACCCGGCTTAGACGTCAACGTCCGGCGGATTCCACCAGATGAAATATTGATCAGTTCGAATCTAAACGCGAACAGCTATAGCGAATCAAAGTCAAGACAACGTCCCACCTCGATGCCACCCAGTGTATCCCCCCCATCAAACACGAGAACCAAAGAAATCTCTACCAGGACTAATACATATGTACCAATCTCGAATGCTTCATCAACAAGTTCTGCATCATCAACAAGCTCTGCATCGCCCCCAAAGAGAAAGTCTTCTATGTTGTACAGCGTACAAAAGCTATTTCATGCGGATACTAACAGCAACAGCAAGTTACATCTCAATCCGGTACGTTCAGCCACAACGGAAGAGAAAAAAGTATTTCTCTCTGCTAAAACTCCGGGAAATAAATCCATCCTTCGGGAAGTGCTCTCACTCAGACTGAACGAATTACAAAAATCGAAAAATGACCAAGCTGTCAGTCATGTCGATAACGAATGCTTATTAGCTCAAAGATATGGCACGTGCGAGAAGGGATGTATCGGACAAGGTGCTACTGCAGTCGTAAGGCTTGCGCACAAGTTGGACGGAACGGATTGTGAACAAATCTATGCTGTAAAGGTAAAATTTCCTACCGAAAACGTTGCGGCTTTTATTTTTTGTGTTGAATCGGCAACCAAATATCGCCAGTCAATCGTTTATTGACGTGTGCAAACGTTTTCTTGGTTTCTTCCAATACTATTAGGAATTTCGAAAAAAGAGAAAGAATGAGACAGAGAAAGATTACATTAAAAAGCTCGCGAGCGAATTTTGTATCAGCTCTTCGCTTCATCACGTGAATATTGTCAAAACTGTAGACTTGGTAAAGGATGAGAACCAGAACTGGTGCGAGGTCATGGAATATTGTTCTGGTGGTGATTTATTTTTGGCCATAAAATCGAACCACATGAGCCCAGTCGAGATCGACTGTTGCTTTAAACAATTGATCAATGGTGTTGGATATTTGCACTCGATGGGTGTTGCTCATAGGTAAGCAAGTTCAACCTGATTGGTCGTCTCTATGTATCTGCTTATATGTTTATCGTACAAGTGTTGTATATGTATATGGTTATGGATTGTTTTTACTCAAATCGCATCGTCTTTTCGTTTCACTTCTACAGGGACATCAAGCCCGAAAATCTGTTACTTGACGGCAAAGGCCACTTAAAAATCACAGATTTTGGTGTATCAGATGTTTTCCGCATGCATTGGGAAAGCAATCCGCACCTTTCTACTGGTTTGTGCGGATCAGAGCCATACATTGCTCCTGAGCTGTTTCTGGTGGGCAAGGAATATGACGCGCGTCTTGTCGATGTCTGGGCATGCGGCATCGTATATTACTGTATGGTCTACCAGGGCATTCCCTTCCGTATGGCTGCTTCAACTGATCCTAATTATATCACATATTTGGAAGAAAGAGCGCTGCATGAATATGAGCCATTTGAGAGGTTACCGAAAGGATGTAGAAACTTGATGTATCGTATCTTGGAACCAGATCCTTGCATGAGATATGATATTGATAGTATTAAGGCTGATCCCTGGTTCCAGAGTACAGAGATGTGTTCAGACGGATCAGTCTTAACACAAGAACATCATCATATCCCCCCTGAATGTTTGAACAAACGGAAATCAACAGAGAGAGCCAAATTCTAAAGAAAAAGTATATATTCTTTTGTATTATAGCATGGCCATGAAATAGATTAACATTTATTCATTCCGATAGGCTATGTAATGAATCTTTCTAATAATACCTCTTTGAAAACATGTAAATATGAGCGTTTTCTTGCGAGATACAAATAAAATGTAATCGATTTAAAGAACATACACGAATTTACACATATTATGAAATAGATATTTATGATTCTGTTGTGAGTTTAACATGATCATCATCAATGGTAGCATACAAAAGTCCTTCCGAGATAAGCCATTGAATACCATTACTACAAAGAAAACGTGTCCAACATGTTAATACTCAACAAATAAATAATCATTAGTCTAAGAGCATCATACTTACTCGATGACATTTGCATCATAAGAGTTCTTTAGCTTTACAATAATTTCTTTCTTATTAACACCAACACCATCATCCATGACATTCCTTGATTGAATCTGCTTTACTATATCGTGAATCTCGCGATGCAACGGTTGCTTAAACAGATCGTTGTTTCGTCTATCCGATACTTCGTCTCTGTTGTAACTGTATCCGCCCATTGATGAATAACTAAACTTTGATGACAATGATTGGGATTGCGATTGGAAGGGCGAATCTGTTTGCGTCTGCGATTGCGATTGTGACTGTGACCGTAACCGTAACCGTCAAGAAATAACGGAACTGTAAATAATAATAATAAGAAAAACGGAAACGTAAATAGCAAAACCGTCACTCACAAGATGTCCATGTTTTGCATGTAAATGTGCTTCAATGACTTCAAGTGTGTGTTGTGTTATTTCGTTGAAATCTGTCACAGGCCTAACGCAGAATGCAATGACATGGCGTTTTTCTCTAAAATTTTTCATCTGACCGAAAACTCGGGCATACGTCTCTTTACTGGGAAAGAAGTATTAGGCAGAATGTCGAATACTAGTCTTGACAAGCACATCACGTTCAAATCAGTTTGATAAGTACCTTAAATTAGGCTTGGATACCTCTTCTGGTTTATCGTTTTGAAGCCAATACCGAACATCAATACAACCGGTTCCGTCATCCATTATGTAGTTTGTATTAGTTGTAAGTTCGTTGGTAGATCTAATCCATGCGATAAATGTCACCTATGTGATAGATTAAATTGGTCAGCGAGCCCTTCTTATAAGCAACATTAATATTAACAGCAAAAATTTGTTTCCGTAACGAACCACTGTAACTTCTTGACCATCAATCTTAATTGTCGAGTCAATTGCATCATATGCTACAGACAATAGCTGAGCTATTGTGACTGGTCTCACCGACTGCCTAACGTATTGTTTAGAAGAGCCCTGATAACAACAAAGGCGCGTGTTACTTTATCATTGAAGCTTTTTTTTTGGACAAAGACTGATCTCAACGACAACCTGTGGAGTGGAACCGGCGCTTCCGGTCGGTGAGTAATTGTTAATAGGCGACTCGGACATCCAGCCGCCACCGATACTATGATCCCCCGGGCTCGAACCAAATGATTGTCTGTATGAACCATGACCGTATCCTTTGCAAACGTTACGCGTCGGTTATCATGAATAGTATCAAATGAAAGGAAAAAACCCACAGTGAAGAGAGACATACCTGAAGACATGTTTTAAATTTTAAAAAAAACGCGTAACTCGAGAATGTAATGAAAGAATGTAACAATGAGTACACGACATTTGGGAAATTAAATTCCCCCTTCCTCGATTGGCTATGGGAGAAGAATTTTGATTTGACGGCAGAAATGTGGCGATCAACCATTCCCTTGCGATAAACCACGTGGGGATTTATTTTGCCATGTATGACATAACATGATTGCAATGTAAATCTTGTGATCTCTGCTGCAAATCGTATGATTTAAACATATGATCGAAAAGTCGGAAGGATACACTCCAAACATTCCTTTTCATGTGTAGACTTTTTCCGAATTTGATAGGAATATAGGGAAGGGAGCATTCGCGTGATGGCCGTTTTTGGTGACCCGGACCTGGGGTCCCCATCTTGATAACTTTACTTTCCGATCTGATCCGTGATTACTAATCTCAAGGGATACTCTTGAACGTTCTCGATAATTTGATTCTTTTTAACTTGTATAAATGGTTTTTGCCCATCCTTATGGCCTTTCCCACGAGCGCGAACAACTTTTGTCTATGTTTGCTCCATAATTGTTCGGCGAGAACACGACATTCTTCGTTACAGCGTATTTTGCTTTAAATGGTGTTATATATATATATATGTGTATATATAATGCTATGGTATACTTTTCTATTAGTCAAGGACATAAGTACGAGGAGAAACATCTTCGAGATTTACATAAGTCATATATAAAAGTACTACGAAAATAGCTGATGTATACGTGCGTGGGCGAAGTTCGGGCGTAAAACTTGACACACTAGTAAGAATAACAATTTGTGAAAACTTTCGGTAAACAGAAACATGATATCTACAGCCGCCGGATGAGTTAATATGCAAATAGAGCCATTGTAGACTCTCAGTTTACGGCATGCGATTATCTTTCGCTTACTGAATCCTGGGAGAATTGCTATATGACTAAGGCGGCATTCGCCAAATACTTGTTGGGGATAACGTTTTTGAACTTGTTTTGAAGAATCACATATTCGAGCGCTTATGCTTGAGATAAAGTTAAATATACAATGCTGCATAATGACTCCTCGCAAAATCGAACGACTTGTGCAAATAAGATAAATAATCTTAATATGCTATATTTATTATTAGGCCGAACTTTGTCATTGCATTACAGTGTTGATAACAGATTATAACTGTAGTATAGGTACGGATTTGTTACTATTATAAACAAGTCTCTGTTTAATACAAAAGTTTTTCCCTTGTTCTGTAGAGACACTATCGCTTAAATATTAATAACTCATCGTCAAGTTACACTTACTATTGTACAAACAAAAAAAGCATGAATGTATTACCCAAAGTCGTGTAACTGTAAACAGTAACTTTACCAGGGTTGCTACTGCATATTTGAAGCAGAAAATAAAATATAAATCGAAAAAATCACTATTATTCAACATCTCTTCTTGAAACATGTCCTGACGCATCCAGAAAACTTTCAGGATACAGCCACGTAATATTTAGAGAAGTTGGCTATGATGAGACGTATTGTAAGTCGCGATCAGTTTTACGAATTGCTTTGTTTACAATTAGTCCTTGTACATCAAAGAATTAATTTGGAGGGCCTGTGAGAAGTTACATTATTTGCACAGCACATTGGGATGAAACTGCATTAAACGTGGGTAGATAAACTGCAATCAATTTCCGTTGGTTCATTGCTGCGGAAAGTGTCTTTGTGCAATGATTCTTCTTTAATCTTGCCAGGGATAATTTCCGTATGTAATTCACAATATGTTTGTTGCGCCGAGAACATTGAACTGCGGGTTTTCGAGTCCCGCAGAATAATAAACTTACGAACTTACCTTACACATGACTCTGTGCCAAGAGGATTACTCGATTCCTTGGAGTTTGTTATTTAACGTAATGTAATGACGCAATTCGTTATACCGAATCTAAATACGCCTGCATCTTGGCATATTGACATTCTTACTAAAATCTTTAGATCAAACGTAATCCGTCATATTAATACTAATACCAAGCGACCAAAATATCTATTTTAGCCAATGTATCGAAGCTGCGCCGCCTTGGCGCACTTGGCCGCAGAAATTTTCATTGCTAAGCCATGATCGGAGTAGTGTCCCCGAATTGACTCTGATATCCAAAGAAAGAGGAATAAGGACGTTTAGATTTGAAAGTGTTTGTTTCAAAGAAATGTTTTAATAAAAATAATCATTGAGTATAACAATAGCAATAACAAACGTTTGTATGAGGTATATATTAATTTTTAGATTATAGATCCTAAAGAAAATATGTCATTTTTACAAATAATAAAGGAAGAAGTCATTAATATGATCTTTTATTTAATGTTATAAATATACTGATTGGCGGGTTTAAGCAATGTCGTGTTATGTGCAGAATACAACAAACAACTTAAATGAGCAGACACTCGCGTCTAGTTAAGCATTCGCAGTGTAAACCACATTAATCAATTCAAGTGTTTTCTCCGACTAATACGTACACTCTGGTGATTAGTCATGCGAACAGCGACTTGCAATTTGACGTTAATTTTGTAAATGCACGTCCCCGTAAATCCTTATTGTTAGTCACATTAGTATAGTACGTTTACTTTCTCGGATAATATTATTACCGAACTTCCCATTCTCGATAAATTTGGGTGATCAAAGTCGGTTGAAGTAGGCAATTTCAAGACCTGGGCATTTATTAAGATTACAAACTTGTCAATCTCTAGGCTTGCGTATTCTATATAATACCCTTATTGACGGTTTTCCTACTACTTCTCAGTCTTTCATTCACTTGCCAAGAACCCTGTCTCCATAAAACTTGTTATTTACAAACAAAACAACGTCAACACGTTTCACAATGGCAGAAGAGAGAACTCAGAATTTGGGCGTATTAAGATCAATGTTCCCAACCGTAGATCCAGAAGTATGCGAAGCCGTCTTTGATACGAATGGGGGCAAGCTCGAGGAGAGTATCAATGCCTTGCTGTCCATGGTTGACCCAGACTACCAAGCCGAAGAGGCTGTTCCCGTCCAAACGATCACTGGTCATGTTACGTCTACTTCGCGAGAGCAAATTCAACGTGACGAAGAGTTGGCAAGAACTCTGGCTATGGAAGCTGACAGAGAAGCTAGATATTATGAACAATCTGTTCGCGCTCAGCGGCAACAGACTAATCAAGAAAAAGAACAGCAATCAAATCAGGGCGACTTTTTCGCCGATGAGCTACCAGTAATTAAAGAGAAGATTGCTACTGCCGCTCATACGGCCGCCGACACGACAAAAAAGAAGGTGAAGGAATGGTATGAAAAATTCAAATCTTCAGTACGCGATGATGACAGTTCACATATGACTGGTGCTCAATACACAAATCTTCCTGCTGACGAGGCTGATCACGCCCTCTTGACCGACGATTATCCGCCTCAATCTCAGATGCGCACACAAGATGCATATTCTAATAAATATAATAAATCAGGTGGATACACCAGCCAATATAACAGAGCTGGTGTATATACATCTTCTTATAATCCGAGTTCAGATGTAGACCGTGATGCGATTACAACTGTTTATAATCCTCCGCAGCATTCAAGCGAGTCTCCAACAAGACCCAGCGAGTCTAATAATGAACCCATACGAATTATAAGAGACAAATCGAGCTCGTCTCTGGCAGCCACGGTTGACGATGACGATGATGATAATGATTTGACCAAACCTTTACCTTATACAGTATCTGGGAATATAGGTGAGTGGCATGAAATGGCGATTAAATAATATAGGGCAAGATGAGCGAAAACATCTGTTGACTATGTTTGCCCGCCGCGACTAATGTTTTTTTTTTTATATTTTCATAGGGAATACCAAACCGGCCGTGCCGCCGAGACCGAATGATTCGTCTCAGGAATAGATGGGCTACGAGTAATATAGTCATTATTTCTAGTTGTCGTATTAGAGTAAAAGAATCAATCTACTAGTACTCAAAAATATGGATATATTTTGTTTTAATGATATGTCATCCACGACGGTATAACCGGTGCCGCATATATGTTTAAATACAATGTTTTAACTTTATAATTTTCTGTATATTTATCGTTGCCAATCAAGCATTATCATTAAATTTTGTTTTTTGTGTGCTCACAAAAGCAACGACCAAGTATAATTAATAATCACATGATCAAGCGCGAGATAATACAATAACATCAATACAAATTTAGAGGAATCATTGTTTTATTAGCAAAACCTCAGTCATTTAATAGGGAGTTTTCTCTAATTCAAAGCATATACTACGCTAAACGATCTGGTGTGGCTTTTATAAGAGATAACCTTTTAATATACTTTCTTTTCGATCCAAACATGCGTGTTCCGAAATAGAGAATTATTATTTGCTATTCACAATATAGACTTAGCTATTATTCCCTTGCGTAGGGCCGTTTAGACATCATATTTAAGCGCTCGGCTAACTTCTACTCTCCGTGACATATTGCCGGCACATTATTCTTCCTGTAATGTTATGCTAAATCGAAAAATAGTCAAAGTTCAAGCACAAAATTTTATTGTATACAAGCAATCAAGTGTAAAAACTTGTCATATGCCCCGGGTACTCTTCATCCATCGAGCCAGTCCGTGAACGTTTGCTAAAAAGATCAAGAAATTAAAATGTCAATTGTCTTTTAAATTCCCCTCTTCTACTACGTCCTACTACAAACCTTTCTCTATGGCCTTCATCTAACTCGACTGCCTCAAATTCATCGGAATCTTCAGACCTGACTCCGTTCACTTCTACTGCCATAAATTCATCCTCTTCTGCTCCATCCATAAACTCATCCTCATCATTTTCATTTATAAACTGATCTGCTTGATCAACAGTAACAGAGTCGAATTCATCGTCGTCGGCTGGAGTTGAGGCAGCTTGTTGCTGGTAATTGGCGTAATAGCTTGCATAATCTATACCAAACAATAAAGAGAAAAATGTAAGAACAGGTAAATACCAACGCAAAAGTTGGTTGATCGATATTTACAGTCTTTTCGCTCCTTGTCTCTCTCCGTCGATTGTTCCACCTTTATTTCGTGCTGATCTTCCTTTTGTTTGTTCGATATCGTTGGCTGTAATGAGTCCGCTACCATCGTTTCACCAGATATGGTACTGCGAGTGTGCCAGGCTGGAAGGGCATTTTGTTGACTTGCAAAATGACGGGTCCGAAGAACAACACAATAAGCATATAATAGCCATAGTAATGATAAACAACAGAATCAAAGAAAAAACTCACCGCTTCTTTTCAATCTCAGCTTCTTTCGCCCTCTTGGTAGCTTCGTTGTCATCCTGAAATACGACGACAATACCTCCAGTGTGATTGCCGCTTTCTTGAGCGTACGATATTTCTTTGTCCTCTGTAAACGGATACGGCAAATTTGTTAGCATTTGGGAACGAGTTTGCTACTCTAAATGCAGATTCCTAGTATACTCACGTGACGTTTGCAGCGATCCTTTACCCGAGCTACTGCCGGCAATCTTATCTATTGTAGTGCTTTTTGGTTTTTTTGTCATGAGAATGCAGATAAAAATATAAAGTAATAGAAAGTGGTTGTCTTTCTTCACAAAACGCGTAGCCATACAACACATACGCTGGTATACGCAATTTATCTATATCTTTGAGTAGATCAATTATAGGTTGAGATTGTTCCATAAACCTTTTAAAATACATGTTAACAAATTAGTTCTAAGTCGCATTCATCCGCTGAAATAAATCCCTAGTCATAACCAATAACATACCTTCCATGCAACTGCTCCGATCCCTTTACATTCTCAGCATTGTCATTGTGCTCCAGCTCCGTTGAACACACCTCGCATTTAAACACACCCCCTTCGTGGTCTAGCAGAAATCCAACATCCAACGGAGAATACGTTTTGTTGCATTTGGGACAAATATAACCCTTGTTTTCTAATTCCTAAATGGTGAATTCACAAATATTGGTCAAAACGAAGCAAACGATGCAATTGTGTTTGACTAGATTAACGAAAAGACCGGCATACATTACGCATCCTGTCTCCAACCATCACTCGAATTTTGTATATTTTCCATTTCACTACGTTTACAAACTGTTGCCAGTCTATGTAGTAATAAGTTTTCGGAACTGGTCGTTGATCCGCCTTTTTGGGTTCCATACGCTGAAATCTAACGTAAGGGTCGGGCATCAAGTCACTGAATCATCTTCCAAGGAGTCACTCATTATTCTATAAGAACATACGTTTTCAACAGCCGGTTCTCCTTAAGAGTTCCGCATATCTTGTGAATTTCTTTCACCGTCAACCCTATTGTTTTCGATAATTCTTCATCGCTAATACTAGAGATGAAACAGCACTTGTCAGCAAGTTGTCTCGCGTTAGATCAAGATTGATCGAGTTTTGTTTTGTTCCATCCTTTAAAACTCACGCTTCATGTTTAGTCAGCTCATCCATGACTACAATGAATGGGGTCTGAAAGAATGCGCGAGTGACACGCTTCACAAGACGAACAAGCGGGCGCATATCTACAGGCTCCTCCATTGTGTCGTGGTGAGGTATGGTAGCTGTTCAATGCAACAACCCAACTGTTGAAGCATAGCGTTACGAGTTATGTTGACTTATGATGACGTATTGTTTACAAATGCATACTAGTTGTATGTAGTCATGTGATTAACCTACAAATAAGATATTAAAATTTTCAAAAAAAAAAAGAAAAGAAAAAAGAAAGCCAAAAAACCAATTCCACAATGTCTTTGTGCCAAAGGAAATTCATTGGATATTCGACATCGTATGTGAATCCTCATGGATACGACTCTTGTATTTCAATTGAATCAATTCGTTAACAAATTATATGGATAGGGGAATAAATACAAGATTAAATGGGATTTGGAAAAGGTGAACAGATGGATAACCATTTCGTTTCGACGTGGTTCGTACGCGGCATCCGATCGATTAAATTATTCTTGTTCTCACCAATAAATAGTAAACCATATTCTTTGGCATGGGTAAATGCTATGAAATTTGAGCGAATAAACCCTATGGTAAAATATATGCTCTGGCTGCATCAATGTTTAAAGCACTACCTGCTCAAATTTTCTGATCGCTTCTTACCTACCAAGCAAGATCCGCACTCGCTTGTTGAGTAGTAATACAACTCAGGCCGTTGAGGAGGATTTGCGTGTCGGGAATGCAAAGGAACGAGTATTGGAAAGATATAAACAGATCGGAGCAAAATCAGGTCGACAGTATCCTGAATTTATCAAGCGAATCGCACCTCCTCTTTCCAAGCTGCTTGGAATAACTGTGCGCGCTGAGGGAATATCAACGATCCAAAAAGTATATCCTGTATGCGCACTGCAAACGGAATATCATAGAGATTACTATATAGACGGTAAATCATGTTTGCATTATGTGATTATCAGCTTGATCCTATTATTAATCACGTCCTATTATGAACGATTTAGCATGTAGATTACCCGATAATTATCAGACATGGTTCTCAGTCACAGCATTACATCTATGGATGGTTATAGTAAGGTTCAGACCTGAGATTCATGGAGAAACATACAACGAGATTTTGGTTAATACGTTTTTCGAAGATGTTGAGTGGAGAATGTGTAATCTTCACGGTGTAAGAATATAAGCGCATATGTACATTTGCACACACGTAATATGGAATTATTAAGAATTTACTCTGGAATCCCCCAACTAATTTGTGTTTTTCCCAAGGTTAAACGCGGTTCAATAGCCACCCGGTATATCAAAGATTTCCTTTCCCAATTCAGAGGAGCCGTTATGGCATACGATGAAGGGTTATGTAAAAATGATGCCGTACTGGCTGCTGCGCTGTGGAGGTAAACGAAATCTCGTTTGCAGATTAACGAATGAACGAGAGGATTTGCGCGCGTTTACTCATCGGCAATGTTATCCTGATTTGTTATAGGAATGTCTTTTCTACATTTACCTCTGTCCACATCATGGCATCGCTGGTAAAATATACTAGACAAGAGCTCCAGAGATTGGATTCATTATCATGGGAAGAGATTCGCCAGGGAAAAGTCCAGTTCTCAAATCCAACTCTGGAACTGTAAATAAATTACTCAAGATCACAAAATCCTATTCTGTGTATGTCCATTACGAATTCCAGTTACTGTCAAACGCGACAGCCGAAAATTAGTAATGATGTCAACTTGACGAATTTTATTATTATAAGTACTTTTTAAACTGGTCAATTCGTAGCAGCCCATTCTGTATCATGCCGTTCTTTGTTCACCTGCTAAACTTTGTTGCGATGGTGGACTGCTACCCATCTGACCGAAATCTGACGGTTGCACTGGTGGCGGTGGAAGGCCCTTTTTGAATAATACAAGAAGATTACATAGTTAATCTTCACTGTCGGTGTAAAAGTAGAATCATTAAATCAGCATATATTTACCTGCGTAATTAGCTCCCATACGGTCATTTTACTGTCCTTTAGCTGCTTCATGTGCATCTGCTCGAACTGTTTTTGTTCTTCTTGTAGCATCTTTTGGAACTGTGGAGCTTGCTCTTTTAGATTCTTATAATGAGAATTGAACTCATCACGCATGTATTTCCGCCGGAGCTCAATTGCTTGATAAATTGGTGTGACTTCATGTTGCTATGTGCACAAATATATATTGTAATTGATGTATATACGCATATAGCTAAAGATTCAGCGTTAAAACATACCACATGACCACCACCGAGCGTGAACGCCCAACTTGCCAATCCTTTCTTTGGTTGTTTAGCTTTCTCCCACTCTAAGCGACTCTGTTCCTTCCATTGCTTTTCCCACTCTGAATATGCCTGTGGAAGATTCTTTTTATTCTGAAACCTGTTTATTACCGGACGCACGTCCTGTGAATCAAATAAGACGAAAACTGTCCGCAGGCAGCAGAATCGTTAAAACTAAATGTATCGCATGTCATGCATTGCAGTATTGTAAATACTTACATTCCAGAAACGGAATAATGTCTATTAAAAATGTATCTTTGGGGTCACCATTCCACGGTGGAACATAAATCGCGTTCTCTGGCTGGAGCGAGTAGGCATCGGGGTCTGAGTCCATGATAATTACTTTTGACAGGTCACGGTTTAGCTTGGATAAATCCTAAAAAAAAATGCCGTTCATCTTCAGATCAATAACGTAACTTAGGATAAGTCAACTTCTCACATCATATGCATTCTCATATATGTAGTCAATTGTTACCTTAACATGCTTGCCATCGACATATCTTGTCTGATCCCTAGTTAGTTTAAATGGAGCCATTCCGAGCGGATCAAGCTTCAATAATAATGGCTCCGCCGTCTAACAAGACGCAGATAATTACTGACGAGGATTAAGAGGTTTGTTGTTATTGAGAAGAAACAGTGCTATACTCACGTAAGTGGGCTGTGCAGTCCAGATGACAAGTTCATATAGGTTACCCATGTATGCGAGAAAATAATCCAATCCTGGTCTTTTTGCAAATCGCCAACCGTGTTGTCTCTGAAGATAAACAAGTTCACAGATAAACAGTATTTACACGTCAATAACAGCCATTTACTTGCACGACCAAACGATACGCGGATTTAATGAGTGTTGAACGCGTCTGATACTCACATCCCACGTCGAATGTATGAGAGTTTCTTCGAGGTTAATTACTAAAGTGAGTGGTGGGAAGTTTGGTAATGTGTCCTTGTCTTGCAATAGCTTGTCCGATGGAGGCTCCGTAAAGAACTTTAATAAACGGTAGATCATTAGCATGTCGGATAATACTTATTCTTGCAAACAAAGCATTCGCACATACCTGAAGAAAATCTTCAAATCGTGCTTGCAATCTCTTATACCAAGCAGTGAAAGAATCTAGATCTTTGTACTAATTATAAATCAGCCTTCGATTCGCATAATCTTTTTCATTTTTCATTTTTCACTTCAATTACCTTATTCTCCCTGTCCGAGTCGAACGGTCTTCCTAAAATTACCCGTCATTAGTGACTGTCGTTCATACTCTGTACGTTTACCTTTAAATAAACTTGTCGTATACCTGAATATAATATCAACGCAATAGTAGAACCCATCATAGTCACACCAATAGCCTCCAAAAACCTTTTCATCTTAGGACTTATTGTATCGACGTTGGAGCTGGGCTTCCGCGGGCGACTGCGTAATTTTGGAGGAGTAGCCGCTGTTAGGTAACTTTTATAGTGTGTTCGCGAGAGACATATTCGCGACGCTGATGTGAATTGTATCGAAGGTGCATATATAGGATGGATATTTCGCGTTCTTGGTGGACTAACATGAGTGAGTGTGTGTGCAGGACGAGTCCGAATAGGTGTGAAGTATAAGGCTTTATATAAGCTCGGTTTTGGAATCGTGAAATTCAGACGGTGAAATATTCGAACAGACATTTTTAAAAGTTTTTTTAACGACCCATCACATCTATATGTCGATCTCCTTCCAAATTTGAAAAAAGAAATAATACTAAAATGAAACTTTATTGTATTTCGTTAGTAAAAAAATAAGCTATTAAATCTTAAAGGAAATATCAACTAGCTCGAATCACTTTTGCTCTAAACTTTAACTGTAGTCAAATAATAAAAATCGACATCAATAGTAACTAGAGCGAGGATATGTGTTCCTATTCCATAAATAATAGGATCTTCTCTCCCATGGGCAATGTCGTCTAACAAAAAATCCTCGCCGGCGTAATTTCGCAAACAAGATTGCTAGAACCAACACCCACGACGCAAGGAATAATATCGACACTACGGCAAAGAAGAATTTGATTATGGCAAAAAATAAGAAGATGAATAGAGCTATTTTAAGAGCCTTTTTCATGAAACATGCCATCGTTACTATTTTTTGAAACTCTGCAGATAAACATGAAGCGGATCTTTGTGAGCATAACGCCTGCCCATTACAATTGTGTTGCCTATTTATATCACACGAACAAGCTGCACGCGTATGTCGATCATTAGCATTCCCAAGCGACGGCAGCGGCAACTCATTAGCAGCAAATGACCTGAACCAGCCACCCACATTCTCAACACCGTTGCTAGCGGATTCAAAGATTTGATCTACTATTAAATTGGCCGTTTGTCTTAATTGAGGATTTTGTCGGGCGACTTCGTGGAGTTGGTCCATCAAAGTTTGGATCTGTCCAGCGAAATTAGTTGGTTGTTCGGGCGGGGTAAATTGAGATTGCTCTACAACAGTCTCAACATCTTTATCGTTTTTGGCATTTTCCCCATTATTGCCGGCGCTATCGCAGGGTCTTCCGCATTTCTTGTCAGCCTCTTTCGACGTAACGCCTTCGCAAACAACATTTCTCAAAGTCATCATTGGCTGTGATTGATTACCTTCTCTGTCTTCTTCTTCTTCCTCCTCCTCCTCCTCCTCCTCCTCCTCCTCCTCCTCCTCCTCCTCCTCCTCATCTTTATCGCTTGTAACAGCTTGTACTTTACTGTTTAATTTTGATCTTCCTTCAAGCACCCAAGACTCATATCCACTATCTTCGGTACCAGTATTCAACACGAAAGACATAGTAGAGCCCTTAGATGACTCCAATACATCCCTTAGTTCGACATCCGAAGACAGCGTAATAACGTCCCCGTCTTCGTCGGAATAGGAGAGTCCAATTGGAATATTGAGAGGAATTGAGAAAAGGTGTCGAAGTTGAGCGGACAACTCAATCCAGGTTACGGTTAAGGGGAGCGTTAATTTACGGATCGTAGCGTTGTATGTAACTTTAATGGTTGACATTCTAAATTGTTATTACAGTTTACAGTAGAAAACGTGTTTGGTATTGAATGTCGGAAATGTAATATTGGGAAATTATATGCAAAAGTTTCAAGCGCGATACTGTTTCTTCAAACGATTTCGAACAATATTCTTTACTTCACGTCGGAACGTTTCAATTTATATTCTCATAATTCTACGCCAAGATTCCATGCCACCACTTTGCTCATTCGTAATCGACACGTAAACAATAGTTGCCGGGTCGTTGTGTATGACGCAGTAAGTTACAAAAATACGTGGAGAAATGCGTGTTGATTTGGAAATGTGGTTGACTGTGATTGGCGTTTGGAGTAGTACAAACAAGTGTTTCGGGTAAAAGGAATCAAAGCTATCCACGTTCAAATAAAGAAAATAAAGAGATTAACGGTATTTCATACTCGACGCATACTACGGTTTGCTCCATACAACATATGCAAATGTTGCTGATTTTTAATCTAAAAACTCATCAGTTTGAAGCATCCGTTACGAGCGAATAGGTTCTGTCGCACTAAACGGTTCGAGCTAATAGAACACCAGCATATTGTATTTTATTAAACGTTTAATAAGTAGTGAAATCGGGTTAAATTGTTGTCTACAATTATTAAACAAACCCATCTACGTATAAAGAAATTTACTCACTCTTTATAATTAACATACTCTTATTATTATTCACACTTAGTGTTGGGTGTTGCGTGTAGTGCTTAGTTTTATTCTTATGCGCCGTTATTCCTGAACGGAAATATTTAGAGTTTAAGGCTTAAACAAGCCGATAAACCAGCGTACTAAAGTTGGAGAGTAATGTCTAATGGTTCAATTAAGTGTTGAAGGTTTTTGTGAAAGTACAAAGCCGATGACATACAGTACATTTCTCCTTATATTTTGCGCAGTTTCGACCATAACAGCTTACCAATGCACAATTATAATTACTATGGGGGTTATTGCTGGAAATACAGCTCGATTGAAACGCAACATTTCGTTAGCTTTAGCTCGTATAGGAATAAGGTATAACAACCAAGTAATTTACGCTGAAGCAACATTTTTATTTTCCTGATAAATTATTCAACATATTGTAATCGTTAATCTCTGTATCGATTGAAAATTTTACTTCCAAAAAATAATTTATTATTATGGATATCAATGATGTCAGGTACGCTCCTGTCACACCATCAATCATCAATGTCATCTTATTTCAAGGATGACTTTTTCCTTACCCCAAAACCAAAACAATTCCCCACCTACCTCAAGCAACTAATTTCTACGTCCTAAAACATATCTTTCAGAAATATTACGCCTATATTCTGCGACGACGACTAACAGAATCAACGAAATCAGTAAAGTCAACGGAAACAACGGGAGTGAGTAAAGTACTGTCTCTTTCTAGTATTGCAGAACAGCATAACCAAGCCAAGCTATAATACATTTCAGGTTGGAAAGTTTTATCAACTGGGATGGTGTCTTTATGGGGGCCGTAAACTACACGATAAAGTCAAACATCGAAACAAAAATAGATGGGGTGGAAAGAGAATTGTAATGAAGCGTTTAGAAGATAGAAAAATTAGAGTACAGTAATAATAGGTAATTAACACATGTTGTAATTATATATAGGTCATTAAATCTCGTTTTATAGATCTTACCAGCTGGAATGGACCAGAATATTGAAGCATAAAGACAAAATCACATTAATAATGGAAAGAATAGACAAAGCAGTTTGGACTTTATCAATAATCCACCCAAATACTTTGGTAATAAATAACGATTTTATTTGTTTACTTGTAAAGCTAATATTGATATACTATGGTTGATATTAATGCTTATATATAGAGATTTACTAGAGTGGAAACCAAGCTTTTAACCATTGGTTCCGATAATGCTATATTGGCATCCGAGATAATTTCATTCTTGTAAGTACATAATAATAATTTAAAGTGTAAGTTTGATGTTATTTATTCTCTAAACTGCCATTTTTTGTAGCCATAAATGCTGTCGTCGTGAGATTCATATTTAACAGTTCCGCTCAGGGAACGCGACTATAAATTAACAATATTAGGTTTATTACTTGGAGATTTATTGTAAGAATTTGATATTGGACAATTTGAATCATTTTGGTACGCACAGACGCCTAATAACGATGACGTATTATTCTGTGATTTCCCGTTAATAATACGAAATATAATGTATTTTGATTGTGATCTCTCCATGTTGTAGGATTTGTTATACGTCTATTATATCGGTTTATGTCATCTACAATCCCAAATAAGGTATTAA
>CAJVPJ010000403.1:0-26201 GCA_910592205.1 Paraglomus occultum | reverse complement strand
TTTGAGTCTCAATTCAATTGTTGGTTGTAAAGTTATTGTAATTTTACCGAGGGCAGGATTTTTTGTCCCACACTGTACATTATTTTAGTTTTCTTTTGTTCTAAAAGTGGAAAAGGCTAGCAATATTAGTTGAAAGATTAAAAACAGCAAGGATAAGATTAACGAGTGACGATTGATTCTCTAAATGTTTTGTTCATTGCCAGTATAGGTTAGTATTAGGTTGGTTGTCGCATAAATCAGTTCGGGGACTCATAATTTGGATATGCGGGGTTAGCTAATGCCACAGTTACGAAACGCATCATATTTGAGTGCGCACAGAGTGCTATCTTCTTCTAGGCCAGTTAAAAAGTCCCAGTGAACGGACTTGTAGCTCATTTCCGCTGGTAAAAAGATAATTGATTGGGTCACGCGATTAACGTTTCTGACTGGACTAGGTAACCCATGTACTTTAACAAATAATTCTTGACTGCGGTAGCCACGCTAATATCGATGACCATCTTAGTTTTTCACTTAGGCATTCGTTTTACATTACCATGGAGCCGTGAGAAAAAACCATTATTTAGCAAATAATTCCTGACATTTTCAAAATGAGCTCGACCAATTCCCAGCATATTCAAATAGGTCTTCTGGCAAAGAGATGTATTGCGATCTCAGCAATTTAGTGTTCTTTTATTAACGCGAGATTTCTTCTTAAGACGAGATTAAGGGGCGTCTATAACTGATGCGAATAGAGCACCTAATTGTATCGAATAGTAAAAGTGTCATACAATCTGGCTTAGCCATGTTTAGCTCTGTCCCAATTAACTGCCTCCATTGATAACTTTCTAACTAAATGCGTATTTATCAATTGCTTATCTTGTTGCGTTTTGAGGTGCTCGTCATAAACTTTTTATTCTTTTCATGGCACTGGCATATCTCTCCCATGTTGAAGAGCAAATTTGACGAATTCAAATGAGGCCTATGTTTTGTTGTGAGACTATGAGAAGTACGTAAAGGGCGGGTGTGCGCGTTTATGTCTCTGCAGATTGTCCGACAGTTGTTCCTGCGATTGATTTTCGAAACCTGCATACCTCTCTTATTGCGTGTTTTTCGAAAGTGAACGACTGTTACATTTGTCGATGTCTTCTTTATTCTCCTTCCTTTATATCCATCCATTTTTTAATTTTGATCGTTTTTCTCGAGAATTAACCTTTTAGAATAGAAGTAAAATGTTTTTTCTTTTTTGCGCGTTTTATAAAGCAAGTCTGAGTCCAGCTCAGAATTTTATCAAGTAATATTTCCATAAATGCGTTTTGTTTGATAAGTTTCACGTCTTGTTGCTTTGATGCATTTATCGCTTGGACAAGCAGAAGTGGAATTGATAGTGTATTTTATTGCTGCATGAATACCAGCTATAAGAGTGATTAAAAAGAGCAATAAGTGAAAGTTTTGGCGGCTTTTTACTGATTTAATAGGACAGATTGCGCTTTCGGAACTCGATCGATTGTAATTTAATAGTGAAAAAAGTGGGTGAAACACATACACCATAACCGACTTGAAACGATCAAACGGCTGCTCTCCAGTGATTTATTCTAGTGTTCCTATTTCCTATCCTTGCTTCTCAGAACAAGTTTCAATAGTCAGGAATTGTATCAATTTGTAATATTTAAAGTACAGCGAACCCAAAATTATTGTATTTTACTCGAACGGCGCATAAAAAATCTTGGAAAATTTGTGACAATAACAAAGAAACAGATTTGTTAATTTTCTTTCTAGGTTATATCGTGAATTGTTATTTAGATTTGTTATTGCGTTGTATGTTCGTTCTTTCGATAAATTCATAACACTAATCATCACATCACTTATCAGCAGTTGCAGCTATAATGGTAGAAGACGAAGGGGACAAGAATGACGTAATAAAAATTGAACGAAGCATTAGGACAGTGGCAAGAAAGTAAAACGAAACGTAGGTCAGGCTCGTTGAATAAATTTCTACGTTGTGCCAAATAAGAATGTGGGGCGATAAGCAGACCCGACCCGCAACGAAAAAAGCGGTGCGAAAAAGGCATTATTTAGAGCTTTACTAACAAGGAGTGTGTATATTTATTCCGGATTTATGTAACTATCCTGGATAGTTACATTGTTGCTGGACATGGTTCCAAATCGAGGCTTTGCCCGTATCCTAGGAAAGCAAATCAGAACAAGTAACTTTCTGTTTGATAACGGCTATATCGGCTTCGTCAACGAATAGTGAAAAGGGTCTTTCTCATTCATTGAGAACTCTTGCTAAGTTGGAATAAATTAAAGCAAAGAAAGACCAACGATTCATCAATGGAAAAGTACACACTTTTTTAAAAGAAGAAAGAAAAGCTGATTCTTGCCCCGTAATACTAGATGAAATCGATAAAACTGTGCGCTACGAACAGTCATCAATTTATCTGTTTTTGCCTTGACGCACTTTTCGATTTCTTTTCGATTCGTTTTTTTACCTTTAGCACGACAAGTGACTCACATGATCACTTTGCAGCACGCCCCATATAACGGGTGCCTTCTGATTGCGAGCTATAATCAACGAAGGAATTCATGTCCAAAATTTGATTGATTCTGCGCAAAGTGAGAATTATCGATAACGGATGAAAAATCGAATTCTTTATTTCTCATTATCTTTACCTCGAATAGATTCGACTTGTAATCACATTGCATATCCCGCATTTACTCAATAGATCACAAGTTAGTCGAATGACTAGTTAAAGAAACACTCTGCTTTATGGCGCGAGGTTTCTTAAATGACCATTTACAAAATGAACCCATGATTCAATTAACAGGCATTATGTAGACACGATTTGAACATATTCTAGTGGTTTGTCCTTAGCATATTATATCGGATTCGCAAGATTAATTCGACTATTAATTTATCTGTTTGTTGCGTATGCTATATTGTATCCACATACATGTACTGTATCTTGTCGATCGATCATCTTCAAGTAAGGTGTCGGATCAAAACCGAACAAGGTGCCTTAACCTTAGCTGTACAGAATCGTGACGGACATTTATTAATTGTTACGACCATGTTTTGGATTTGAACCGCTTCGGGATTTGTCAAATGAAAACTATATGATGTGATAATGTCGAAAAAATATGTGGCAATCTTGAAATGGGTCAAAACTCCCAGAATGTATACTTTCTGATGATAGAGTTTGGCTACCCTATCGAACGCACAAATCTTAAATGAAGAAAGTTCCCCTTATTATTATTAATGGTTGTATAACTAGCAGTTCTGCATGTATTAAGTAAACAACATCGAGAATATTAAACAGTGTGGGGGCGAGGGCAGCTAACCTCGATAAAAGTTAGAGGAATGTCTTTAATGTAGGTTTGGGGCTGGGCTAAAAGGACACCCCCCGAGGCCCCAACCCCTTTTTTACCAATCACAATTAATGAAACATAGCTAAGCTGAAGCCAAATGACAAGAATGTCTGCGTTTACCGGCTAGCTCCAACTTCCTAATAAACCCAAATAAGCATTGTATGACATGTTAAAAAAATGTTGGCGTATGTGCTTTATTGAAATTTGTGCAACATGTTTAATACTAAATTGTGTTACTACTAAATATATTATTTTACATCAATCATAAACCGTTATTATTATGAAGGTTAAAGATCATAGTCGTCATTTAGGTTAAGCCAATTCATGGAAGTTAACTATTTTGGTTTATCCATCATATCGAACATTTTAAGGGGGGGATATTTACATGTAAAAAAAATTGAGTGTGCAGTTATTATTATAGAATAAACTTATTGCACTATAATTTAAAAATTTTTTATTTACCAAATAATACACATATCGATAACAAAACCAAGCGCTCTCTAACAGCACGTTTTGACCCGTTTATTTCCATTGGAACAATAGTTAAATGCGTGATGTTTGCAACTTTAAGGCTAGGGCAAGAAAGTAGGCATGTTTAAATGCGTGCGATAATGAAGTATAAATTCTAGGAAATGTCCATCCTTTTTGTGATATACAACATGGGTGCATATAACGCTTTATAGAACGTAGGAATAAAATAATTAACTCGATTTTTTATTTTATGGTAACAAATTAAATAAAGTGCATTTTCAAGTTGTGACGCTTTTATTAATTCAATTATTAATAAACCACATTTATTTTATTACGATTAAGAATTAAATATGTCATTAGCAACAAAAACCATGCTGATATTGATTAAAATTCCACTTTGATATTTACTTAAGAAAGACATCGTAAATTGTTTGGCTAAGTATTTATAATAATATCAACAGTATAGGTCTTGTTGACGATATACCTTTTCAAGAGTAACGAACAATGCAATTAGAAGACATCGTTGCATAAAATCTTACTTATTAATAAATGATTGCCGACGAATACCTCATCCGTTATCCGAAAAAAAAATTTTTTATTATCACAATACGATAATCAAAATAAGTATTATCTCATTGATGCATGTTTAGTTAATAGTCCCCATCTTTGGATTCCCGACTTTACCACGTACGATATTAGGCTCCAGATCAGGAATTTAACATGAATCGGGTTCTCTACGTCAGTGCCACAGGAACCGTGACCTTTTAATTACAGATCCTTCCTATTTTTATTACATAAACTAAACCCGTTCAGGTTGGGACTTGAACAATATATCATCCAGGAGAAAGAAAAATAACGTCCTTTATATTCAGAAACGAATATAGGAATAACCCGAGTTAAATAATACTGAGTTTTGTCGATGCAACTATAACGTACATAAATCGGGCACTAAATAAGGTATAAGAATGCACTACACCAACATGAAATACATGTAAATATACCTGTTATATGAGTACTAAGACATTCAGTATATATCGATACGAACAAGTCGAACACGCTATCATTGATCTACATTATGTATTGAATTTCTCCCTAGTCTGACCGATAACTTTGGTAGCAACAAGGATATGAAAGATGGAGGAATCCTGTCAATGGTGAATCGACTCTCCTGTTGCTCGAGTTAACTTTGATGAGTTATGGTTTCGAATATCAGTTAAACCAATGATGCTAAACATTGAAGCCGCCTAGTCTTCGTAATCGCAGTTTGACCGGGTAGTACAAAGCTATACATTCTCATGCACAAAACGAATGGTTAGGTGCAAAGAGAAATCTTGATAATATAATATAATATAGTATAATATAATTTTAAGTTGTTAAAGTTGGCCAAGAAATTATTCAATATTTAAAGAATACTACTACAGTACTTGCATAACTGTACAAATTATTATGATACTTATCATATCCAGCATTACGTCTTTTGAAATCATGGCTTCTTGTAAATAACAGAAACACCTCACTCATGTTGGCGCACTTGATAAAAAAAAAATGATGTCATGTTCAAGGCTTATGACAACACACAAAAACGTATGCTGCAATGAGGAAATTAGAAGGCTGGCGTTTTATTCCTAAATATTTCAGCCCTTATTTTAAGACTCGGACGGCCGTCTAATGTTATTAACGAAATGTAATTTATTGGATCGAGATAAAGAAACAGATTTCAGATGATAATGAACTGAAGTCTTTTTACGGGCAAAGCACGCAGTTGGAACAAAAAATGTACATGATAGACAACTGATGCATGATTCGCAATGTTAGAGTTAGTGTCGTCAGCGGTATTGTCAGATTTTTGTACTTTAGCAAAATTTGTAAAAGAGAGGCTTAATTGGTAATCGAATTGTAATTTCTGTTGAAAATCAAAATATAACTGAAACTAAAAACATTATTCTGTGGTTCTGTTCATTTAGACACCCGTTTAATCTGATAAATAAGTGCAATCCTGCATTTGACGCATGCATATGACAGAAACATGCGTGAAAGCAAAAAAGGCGACTCGGATTTAGGGGGGAAACCACGAATGGTTGATTCGTACTACTGCTATCGGATTGTGCTACCCCATTTGGTAATATCCGAATTGCAAAAATAAACCCCTGTTCTCGTAAGAATTCGAAATTTTATTTGCTTATAACGAGATTTTATGGTTCTTGTCCTAAAGTCACTTCGCAGAATTCGGACTTCACATGAATTGTGCGATTCTATTTATATTTACAGTCGCAAATCTCGGGCATCGACTAAATTGTAATTGTTTTTGATATTAAAGATTTGCAAAAAGTCATTTCGGCTATTTGAATGCTTATAGGAGAAAAAAAACAATCATTGAAACTCAACCCTGTAAATACCAATCAGATATACGCACTTTTTTATTACGATTTAAGGAATTGGGCAAAAGTGGGGACTATGAAAACCCTTTTATTTCGGGATCACCAATAAGGGAAGTTAATTGTATGAGACTTTGTCAGCAGAGATTCCTGTTAGAACGTTGCGCAGCTTGATTTGGTCCGATTCAAACGAAAAACAATTAACATCATCGCATAACTGGTTTTTTTTAAACCTATTTTATTGTTTCAAGTTCTCGGCATCACCGATAAGGAAGCGGATAATTAACATTAGATTATTCTACTACACCTTTGTTTGCATTCTTTGCGAGATTCCTTTGTAATCTAATCTAGTGTTCATAAAGCAACCGCGTCAGCCAAGCGATGCATGGCATTACATATTGATAGTCTTGATATAACTGTTTGTTACGGTGGCCCAAGCCTTGGTATGACGCAGTAATGTCATGTGAATGTTGGTTGATCCTAATTAAGGCATATATAGAGACATGATGCCACATGATGATCGTTCATTGTCTATATACCAGTTTCGTCCTAATAATAACAGGACTTTTTTAAACAATGTTCAATATATATATGTGGTGGATCCGCTTAAACCATCAGGATAACTGCCCAATCGTAATATTCTTCCCCATCCAATCCAAAACTCAAAGTTGCCAATTCGGAATTCGTCTTCTAGTAACACAGAAGTCTAGTCTGCACATAAAACCACCAGCAAGCAAGCAAAAAGGAGAATAGAATATAACTAAACGTTTGAACAACTTTACCAATTACCAAAGAGGAAAAGCAAAAAAAAAGGAAAAGAAAGAAGCAGAGTGTGTGAGAGAAAACCAAGATAAGGGAAAAGAGCATAAACAACCACAGCACTATCCGACACCATCTTCACTTTATTACACCCAACTGTTACTTTTCTCCCCACACTTTATGCTTTACCAATGGGTCAAAGAACATTATGGGATCCAGCAGCGACCATGTGTCTAATCAAAGCGCGTAAACAACACGACGTAGAATTTAGAGCAAACAAGCGAACAAAACAAGTATGGATCAAAGTTTCGTCCTATTTACGGAATAATGGACATCAGTTTGACCACCACCAGTGTCATGTAAAATGGAAGAATCTATTACGAGATTTCAGGGTATGTTTGAAAAGAAAAGTATAGGAAAGCATGTATAACGAAAAGAAGGCGTGTGCTGTGTGATTGTACGAATTGGAGCATTATTTGCTCTATTCTTTACAGTTTTATAAAACGTCTGATCATGCAAGGATCGCCACTTTCAATTCAATTTTGCTTTTGTCTTCACATCAAACGCGATTGACTCTCGGACCTCTCTTCTCTTACCCATGGAAATTTACTCTTTTTTTTTTTTTCCACAGCAAACGAAACGGGAGAATATGAATTTGCAAGACGGTTTACAGAAAGAAATGACATCTGGAACTAATCTATATAAGATGATAGACAACTTTATTGGTAGGTCGATCTGGATTAGGCGTAAAGTAGGACGGACGCGAATTAATGTTGGGGAAGGTTGAGAGTGAAGTGAGTTTTATCGGTGTGGAATATGAGAGCAACCATAGGAGGGGTGGAAGGTAGTAGCGGGAAATGGTAATAGTTAGATAATTCGATAAAATACATTGTTTTGATGTCTACTTTATTAAAAGCTTGATACTTACCCCATTTATTGTCCCACAGAACTCAAAGACGACTCGAGCGATTACCAAGAAAACGATTCAAAGAACTCATGGGAGCATACGAGCAGCTTACAATCGGACGATGGACAACAACCGCCTTTACTCAACCGCCGTCCCTCCATCACAGACAATCTTGCCATGTCATCCAATATTCGTAATTTCCAAACACCTCCTTTCATTCCTCAGTCATCACCACCAGTTGGACTCCCATCCCCAATCCAGCCAAGCACGACTGGAATAACACCGAACGGGCCGTTACCAAAAATATCATCTCTGGCTCCTGGACTCCACACTAATAATATAAACTTGTCACGTCCCCGTAAGAAACCAACAAAAAGATTACGTGGGCCGGACATGGATCAGTCATCGCTTTCTGAGGATTTGGTCATGTCCCATGCCGTCTCGATCCCTACAGCTTCCATGTCTCCGCAAAGCGCATCACCGAATCAGCGGTTATTTCAGCGAGTGTCTGTGCATACTCGGAAGAGATCTCCATTCAAAGAAAACATTGTCGTTGGACATGGAATGACATTTAAGGATTTATTAGATTACGTGTTTCCTCATAATCCTCCAGATAGGAAGCGGTTTTCTGTGAAGACTGCCTTGGAGAATGGAAGCGAGTTTATGCCCAATCAGTTAATCGAGGCTGTGTTGGGTTCAAGGGAATATATGGATCTATGGATTGATATTGAAGATGAAGTAGTCGACTATAATGAGCTTTTCTAATTTCATCAAATAGAGGGGCGGGATACGTGCTGGCTAAACGCCGAAGAAGCTCGAATACTTGTAGTTTTTTTTAATAGATGAAACTATAAAGTTGAAAGTGGTGGGGGCGATTATGCGTTTAATAAGAAACCATCTATGTAATCCCTTATTAATTACAAAGTAACGAACAATTTGATGCTGTGTTCTCTTTTCTTTTCTTTTCTTTCTTTTCTTTCTTTTCTTTTTTTCACAAAGAACGGTGCTGATATTTGTACAGATAAATCTACACGAATGGCATGTTATTGTCGGCACTAAAACTTCAGACGACGCATTTATTTCTTGTACAGAATAATACACAATAAACGGTTTGGCCGTGCCATTCTTCAACACATTTTCACGGCTACTTTACGAATATTCTGATCATGCATACAACATACCTATCGAACTCTTATGTGTTGTAGAGAGGCAGAGAGGGAAAGGGGATATCCATTCTTATGTGAATTCGTAAAGCATTTGCATTAGCTATTTTGGATTTTCTAGACGTTAATTTAGCTCTATCCCAGTTCTTTTGAGAATTGAAGGTAAAACACACAATTGCTGGTTATATTTTATTCCTACCAGAAAATAAAGCAATGTGCTGCCATTCACTCCAAAAAAATTTTTTTTAATAATATTTGGGTTCCATGGTCCATTCGATAAACAAGTTTCGTGACTATCGATATTACTACCTAGTTATATTGATATTAATAGGATTTTACAAATCCGAGTTGATATAACGCAAAATACCAAATTGACAGAGGAACAAAGGCAGCTCGTAAATTCAACGTTATCCAAAGGTCAATGGTAAAGTCCAATATTGCAGTGTCCGTCTTACAGTTATGACTGTGCCAAAATGTCCATTCGGATCAACAGATCGGGGAAAGTATATTAGTGCTCGTAAAGTGCGTTTGTTCGGCATCCAAATATTTACGCGCTGGATAAGAATAATCGTCTTGGAAAAGGTCCAAACGGCACCCTTAGAAAAATATTATCACTCTTTGATTTACTTGTATTTGGTAATTATGAAAGAATTGAACTTTACCGCAAAAACGATGGTAGGTTGTGGATCATGCTGCCGAAGTAGTAAAAAAATTATCCTTGCCAGGCGAAATAAAGCGAGGCGTTATAATGGCAGAGCTGGCTTCGACATTATAAGTGGTTTAGCAATTTATTTAACGAACTGTTAGGCCAGATCTGCCAATGTTTCAACATTTTTCTTTACCAAAATGGTCCTCGACAAACTATTTGTCAGGAAGACATTATTAAAATTTTTGATTGTGTCATAAAAAAGATGAATTGTGTTTTTCTTTACAACAGAACTAATTAAAATCCGACCACGGATGACGACCAAACAAAACATTATACCGAAGACTTATGCACCACCCATGAGCAATGTTGGAATTGACTTGACGTTATTGAACGGAAGAGCATGCCATAGCCAAACAATAAACATTTTCTCCAACCTAATTAAGATGGTGTGTGATTGCGGAAAAGAATAAAGCGATGGCAAAGTTTTATGCTACTATCTACTAAGCAACATTCACCAAACAATATCAATACCATTGATCTATGTTCAAGAAACTTGAAATGAAATTGGAGCGGACTGATGAGGGGTCATGGTTAAAATTTGACTTGGAGAATATGAAATCTCCAAAACTCCCTCGGTTTTTGCTATGATTAAGATGGTGTTGCAAATGAAACTCGACCTAATACTAATGACAATGAAATTCAGAAACCATGGAAATCGAACGGATTGCCGAAAAGCTCGGGGATCACAACAGCCAAGGATTTGCCTATTTGCAAAAAGATTAGCTGCTAAAGAAAAAGAATCTACCGTCTGAATTTCCAAAATTTTGGTTACTCCCTACAGTGTGGCCATAACGGCATTAATGGTAGTGTTAGTACTGAGGGGAAAAGTCAGACGTAAAATAAAGTGGCGTCAAAATGTTCATTTTGCCTTATTACAATAAAGAAACCATACAACAGCTCATATGAATATAATAATAATATTTTATTATTAACATTGCTAATAAAAATTATTTGTTAGTTAAATTATTTAAAGTTAAGTTATAAGATTTCGTAAGACACCATTATAATACAATTCGTTTCCAGATTAAATATCCAATCGTCCTCATAATCTCGGCAGTAAATTGAGGTTCGTACTCGGGAGTTTCCTCTCGACAGACAGCGCTTGCACGAACAATATTGTTTGGATCCAACACAAAGTGTATCAAATGTCCACTAAGAAATGGATTAAAAATGACTAAATGTCGGGAGCCGTCGTGATTCACTTCCCTTACTTTATCTGAATAATAGGTAGCCAGGAAGTTAAAAATTTCTGTCCAGTCAAGGGGAAGATCTAGGAATTCTCGGAATTCTGGTTGAAGGCTTGACAGCAGTCGACTACACCAGCATTGAGTTAGGTTTATAAACTCTGCAGGGTTGATGTTGGCCTGGTTCTTGGTTGATTCCAGTTGCTCCCAAAGTTTATCACGAGCGTAACACTCGATGGCCTTTCAGATATTACAATTCGAAATTTTAGAATTCTAACATGATTCATGTACTAATGACAGAAAACATTCTACTTACCCGTTCAATGGTCGAATCAATTTTTTGCTTTCCTTGATTTAATACGTTTCTTCGACCATGTACAGACATCAGGGGCTCGTCGTTACTCAATGGGAGTTGTTCGTGTCCTTCACAATCGTAGAACGAAATAATATCATAATCAAGCAAAAATCTTCCGTTATCTGAAAATTGCTTGCTGGACGACCTCAATATCAGAAGGCACTTGCATCTTTCCGGATCCTCTTGATTTGCACAAAACGCTGTCGTGAAGCACCCAATTGTCTCATCACCATGATAGATAGAACGGAAACCATATCTTTGTGGATTCATGATGATGTATGTAAATAATGAATTCTCTTCGATGTTTTCGAGTTCCTTCACGAATGTACCATGATATATTCGATGTCGGGCGTGTTTCCGAGGCTCAGGATGACTAATAATGAAATGTTTCAGAAGCTCTAATACGTCAATGGATGGAGCTGCTTCCGGCGTTCTAAGAACGTTAGTTAGATAACGCAGATGGAAATCATAGATAAATGATTTGAAGTGTAACAAATGCTTGATTTTATGACACTCTTCTCTGAGTTCAGTTAGACCATTCGATTTATCGCCACCATCAATAGCCGACCTCGTCAGTGAATATAAGCTCAAACTTGCTAAAGCTCCTTCCATACGCACTTCACATAAAATTATTCCAGCACTACAAATCTTTGCAGTAAATACTGCAGGAGCGGTAATCGACAAATCTCCGTCAATAACAATTTTGGACGTGAAAGAGGGAAGTTTGTCACCACCATCGTCATTATGGATAAGGTTGGACTCTGCATCTCCAAATATCACCATCGTCATTCCAATGCTTTCTAAATACGTTGCATAGTCCTTCAATAACGACTCGATTGTCGTGTTGAACTGTAGCGCTGTAGTTTCTTTACTTGATCCTTGTTGTTCGAGCAAATGTACTGCAGAGCCAACTCGTAACAGACAAGTAAACGTTGAATTGGAAATTGTAGGCTTGACATTCACATCATCAAGCAATTCATGTGTTTGCGCCCAATTCTCGGATATTTTTGACGCGATTGCATACGTCTGAGAGATTCTAGCTTTTCGTACACAAGAATCTAAGAATGGCCGTCCGTATTTCTGTAACAAGTCTTCCTCGTCTCGATTTGTTTCTGAAAGCTTTCTTTGTTTTCGATTGTTTTGGTTATGTGGACGTCTAAACTTATCCGTTCCGGTTTCGGATGATTTCACAGAATGTTCGACTGGAGTCTCTGTAAATGCATTCTTGAGTGTTTCGTTAACGTCAAGAACCGAGATAATGGACACGTTGGCCGCACTATCAAGATCATTCGTGACTAGCTTAGTCAATTCAGCCCGCATATCCACTGGTAATGCAAATGATTTCCTTTCTTCATCTCGAACGCGAGATGGAAACTTGTCACATATGAGCAAACTGACATTTGTTGTATCCAAAGAATTACCATAAACTGTGGTTGGACGTGGAGCCGACGCGTTGGGCGGGCCCGAAGGACGTGGAGTATTCGGAACAGTCGAAGCAGTTAGTACGGATGTCTGGGTTGATTTAACAGGGGGTAATGTGTTCTTATGATAAAACAAACCCATCTTTTGATAAAGAATGCTGTTCAACAGTCGGGTACGCTGATTATGCCAGTCCATTAACTTATTAAGTGATTTGAATATTTGGTCTTTGTAAATTTTGTTTAAGTTATACGTATATAATGTCAGAGAGAATCCGCCAACTGCCATAATGACAAAACACGATTGGTGATATTCTTGGTTCTGTTGTGACTGCCCGTCAAATGTGTTCTGAGTCGGTCTATTCATCATTAGCTCTTCTGTTGTTTGACGATGCTGAAAGACCGAATTTCTACGCGGTTGTGATCGTTCGTTACCGACACTATTTCTACGAGAGGTAGGCTTATGTTGTTTAGGAGCACCAAGTTCTTTCAAACCGCTGACTAGAATATATTTTGTAGGTTTTGTAGGCAATGTCTCCAGCTTTACATGAACCTTTCTTTTATGATCAGATTCATCTGTTTGATGATCATCTACCTGACATGTTTCGGCAGAGACTTGGCTCCATATAGTTGGGCTGAGGGCTGTATGAATATCCGTCATAAATGTGTTAATTTCTTTTAACAACTCCTCACTAATGCATGACGGTGTCTCAAAAGCAGTATCCAACACGTTAACGGCGGGATTCTGCCATTCGGCTGACTTTTTCAGGATTTCGAATACTGGTTCTACGAAAACGCGTTGAAGGTGACTGTCGATTAGAGGGAAAGGCAATCGTGAATTCGGTCTGTCGTCCACTTCATTATTTTCGGGTATTGCTAAAGCCGCCGCCTCTAAATTATCCGCAGCAGAATAACGAAGACTTTTCGAAACTGAAAGTTCAACAAAATAGTCACACAGACTTTGTCGAAAACTCCTAAATATTCGTTCCATCAATGTGTCCGAGTTTATTGGTCCCTGGCTCCACATTTCGACAAGTATCCTGTAATCACAATTCTTAGCAGCAGTGGTTAAACGTCCACTTATATCGCGTGACGAAAGCCACGGTGTAAATCGTGGTGTACTTTGTGGCGTGCTTTGTTGTGCTTGTACATATTCTATTATGGTCGACATGT
The DNA here is from genome assembly GCA_910592205.1 of Paraglomus occultum. Classification (NCBI taxonomy): domain Eukaryota; kingdom Fungi; phylum Glomeromycota; class Glomeromycetes; order Paraglomerales; family Paraglomeraceae; genus Paraglomus; species Paraglomus occultum. The sequence goes on along the minus strand of CAJVPJ010000403.1, from coordinate 12,342 downwards.
CTGTATCATCGGGATCTGACCGGTCCTGTGGTGGAAGTTTGAACACTGGCTGACTCTCTTGATCCAGTAATGTTAATATCATACCAGAGATGCCCTGTCCAATTGACGTTTCGAACGAAGATGGCCGCATCGATGAATTATAATAGAATGCCATATCCCCTAGATACGGTTCAGTTAATTGAGGTAGTTTCCTATGATAAAAACTGATTAGTATTCACACAACTATTTCGACCATTACTAGCGTCAAAGTCTAACTAACTTTTCAGAATCTGCAGGTAATTTGGCCTTAATTTTGTCATGATGGTAGCGTTTTACTGCAAGGGCTGCTTCCATTCCATTCAACGTGTTTAAATAACGTAATAAGTTCTGTTGAAAGTAAAAAAGTAAGGATGCAGTATTTTTCACAAATTTTGGTATGTAAAATAGAGAACTTCTTGAAGGGCCTTTCTTGATGGGCAAGATGAATTCAACATCCTGGTAATGGAAACGAAATATCATGAGTAACTGTTGGAAATTCGAACACAAATCATTACTATACTTACCTCATATGATAACTTGTAATTTCGAGCCAAATGTGTTGAGATAACAGGAAGTGTAACATTGGTGTTCAATTTATTCTCCAAGGAACTTGTCAAGTCAACCGTTATCTTTTCCCCTGGTAAATTAAGACCATATACTTCGACAAGTAATCCAGATTTTGGTTGTACACGCCATGGATTGGGACTCTCCGCCACTGAGCGTTCAGCTCCCAGGTTTGATGTTTGCGGACTTTGAACCTTATTTGGTGGTAAATCTTCTGTTTCCTCTGCAGAAGGTTGCTGTGTTGATTGTTCGTTAGCATCTGTGCCATTAACTTGCGGCAATGCGCTTGTTTGTCGGTCCAACTCTGCAGCATTCTCGGGATCAACAACCAGAGACGGATTACTAATCTCAGACAATTTGATGTACACGATGTGATCTTTATCCGGGACCACATACATATGTTTGCGGTTGGCAACTGCAAACCAGTTAAGCGACGATGTGATGCCAGCGAGTGCTTGATTCGGTCGCAAACGCCAGTGCAGAGGAAAAGTGGTCTCGTATACTCGCGGACATTCGAATTGCCCGTATTTGAACTCTTGTTCATCGGACTTCTCAGTTCCGTCGTCTGATACTGACTTGATTTCGTCTGGAGGTACCAAGTAGTCACTGTAGGAAAAATAATCGATTAATCAGTATATTCACTGTAGTAAACAAAATAACTAATCTATGAAAGTACCTGCAAATATGTGTCTCAATCAATTCATCAAGCAGCGTCAATTGATTTACTCTCTTACAAACTTTTAATATGTATTTTTCAACTTCCTCTACAATAGTCGTTCGTTCAGAGCGTGAAATGACCTTCGAGTAGAAATATAAAGAGACAAATCCGGTTTCTGGAGCCAAAAGAAGCCAGAAAGGTTGATTCTTTTGAGATTTCGCATTGCTAGCAGTATCCGTACGGCTGGAGGAATCAGGTTCGGCCGGAGACATGACAATTCCAAGACCTAGACCACCATCGCTGTGCCCAGTGCTTTCGATGATATTCTGATTGTTATCCGAAACATTTGGTATATTCTCAGATTCATCCAGTGTAGATCTGCCAAGGCTACATTTAACTCCTTTCTCCATCTGGTCACATTTGCTAATATAGTAATACTCTTCCACTTTATTGAGTATAAAAGGCTTCATGTTAAACTTAATAAGCTCTTGCAAAAATCGCTGCTGACCTCGATCTTGGTGGACAAAGCGGAGAGGAATCTTATACGTAGTAGAAAAGCTCTCATTTTGATCTTGATCAACGACCTTCTTTTGATCGACGCTTTTCTTCTGGTCCGTTTTAATTTTATCAATGACTTCCCCTTGCTTATTTGCCTCCAATTGCTCCTGTATATATGTTAGCGTCGTTCGATCGTATGGTTGTAACTTCAATAGCTTATGCAGTATTTCGTCCCTCAACAGCCGATCAATATTGGATCGGGTCTTTTCCAAAGCTTCTTGTATTTCCTTAGGGTATGTCTCGGCAGAGTGTGATACATGAAGCGGACTGAATTACAATAAATTATAAAAACGATAGCGTCAAACGTTAGTGCTGTACGTGATGTTTACTTGAAAGATGTATCCACTTGTAACTGACCTTGAAAAATCGTTGGGTTCGTATTCGACAAACCCCAGCGAAAGCTTCTTGTGCTCATCAATAGACGGCAAAGTTAGACACGTCATATGTAAAGTGGCACTGGTCCCATCAGCTGACTCGACAGGCGAGTTAGACGTACCAATCGCATCGGGAGAAAAATCGTAATACTTTTTGTGGACTGTACATTCATAGCTTGTTGGCAAATCTGATACTGGGAAGCGAACATATGTTGCTTGATATTCATTGTACATTTCAGCGATAGAAAAAGCATTTGTCTCGTCTGTTTGAACTTCCTGTTGTGTTTCTTGTATTATAGCAAGTGTTGGCGGCGGCGGCGGCTTTTTAAATGTACATTCGAGTTTGATAAAGAGCGGTCTTTCAGCCAATGTGAACACGTCAGCAAGATTCATGCCAGTTTTCCCCCCCTTTGAAGGGGGACGATAATAATATATATTTTGAAATTCATCGTCACCAGATGCAACGAGCTCAAAATATTGACCAAAAATGTCACTAAACCTCTTACGTACGTCATGTAGGTTGCTACAAGATGAGTAACAGTCAGCACCCTATAGTTATGCCGTGTCTACAATAAAACATCAATCGCTCACCTATCATTGTCGTTTAAAGCAGCTCGGATGTGTACATTAACAAAAGCAGATATGTCTATATCTAAGGATGTCTCTACACATGTTTCGATGGCCTTGTGGAAATCTGCCGCTGCGACCTGACGCCTCTGTAATATGCTACCATAAATGGATTTGACAAATCCATGAGCATAAACATTTGCGATACAAGACATAATTCGCGTCTGATCGGACATACGGACAATATCCTTATCATCAAGAAATCCTCCACTCAATATTGTTGGGCTCAATGCTGTTCTTGCGGATCCGTGAAGAGACGTAGGTTCAAGTATTAAGTCTTTCAGTTGACTTGGTAAACCTGAAGGCACGCCTCCGTCTAATGGTGTCAGTCTTTTACATGAAAACAACAGGATACTCAAGTGTCTTGCTTCATTTTCATTTACGGGTCGAGGTGTTTTGCTGACAGCGTTAAGAATGGCCTCAACGGAAGGTATAATTATGACAGCCATTACAGCCATTGAGCTATTATTAACTTTCTTGACAAAGCATCGTGTCTCTTGCAAGTTGTGAACTAACTGTATGGTTGCAGTGCCATTTAGTTGACCTTGGGCCCTTGATATTCTATCATTAAGTTCATTCAAAAGAGAATCTTGTTGACTATTCTGAGTAGTGTCAATCATGCCATCAGTATGATCGAGTAACGTTTTCTCCACGAACCAGTGCAGTAATAACAAATTACTATCAGCATCCTGGATGCTACCGCTACTAATCGCTTCTGATATCAGATCAGCAATCTGTTCATTTTCCGCTGATGGTGTCCGTCGTCTAGTTCTAGGATTTGGCGCGTCATCTCGATTGCCTGGAAAATTAGGCGTATCTTTACCACGAGATTTTAGATTCAGTTGTGGCGTTTGTTTAAATCCAGCTAGGGATAATTTCGGTGTTGCTTCATTGCTTCTAGGTAAGACTTCCATCCGGGGCGACGGACTCAATGATGTCGATTTTGAACACGGAATGTAATAATTAGCGACTAGAATAGGACTAGAACGAAGCAATAACGAGAGGTTGAATAAATTCGATAATCGAGATTGTGTACGATCTGTTACGTCTTGTTTGCGATGAGACGCGCCTACTTGATATAGTTGATCAAATGTTACCAGGTGAGACATCACTCTCCTGTCACTTGCCTCGATTGCATCTGCTATCGGCTCAAAGCGATCTTTCAAATACTTGTCTTCCGATGGTTCCATTAATAGCTTAGTGTGTATACGGCCTTTCTGTGTGTCAGTTACAACAATATACTGTACACCACAGACAGTGGAAGTTCTGATTTCATCTTCTTTCGATTCAGCACCAAAGTCGATTTCACGGTAGAATATTTGTAGACTGCCCTGATGGTATACTAACATGTATTTTTCATCCAAACGTGCTTTAAATAAGTATTGTAACGCCAAATCCTGCAATGGAACTGTTCGTATGCTTATACGCGATACGTCGTCTTCCACGTCGTCCAGCCAAGACCATTGCCTACACTGTAGGTACGATTGAACTATAGAACGATAACCAGCTGGAATTATCTCAACGGCGGAATTTTGATCATCCGGCATAGTGTCATCCATGTCTGGGATCATTATAAATGAAAGGGGTCTTCTACAAATGTAATAAGTCTCATCTTCACGCCCATAACTATCATCGTCTATTATTTTCCTGAATTTATCGGCTTCTTCTTGATGGGCATTCACATCAGCGTTGAAGAATGAAAACGCATCATTTATCTTTTTCCCGACTTTATCAGCCCACAATTCATGATCATCCTTATTGTCCGTCACAACATTGAAAAATGATAAGGTATCAGCTATCATATTTCTGACTTTATCAGCTTCTCTTTGGCGAGTATTCATATTGACATTGAAGAATGACAAAGTGAATAGAATTAAACTTCCATACACTGGCTTCAAGTTCAGTTTACAGAAACTAAAAGGGCATGCTTTGTCACCCTCATGCGGAGAAAACAACTTGATATACTCATCTTTTGATATCTCAAAAGATGCCCATAAGCCAAGTAACAGCCTGAGCCTAGATAGGGCAGCGTGTATAGGCGCAGCAATCAGCGAAGATTTACTGAATATCTTGCGAGACGGAGAAGCTATTAATTGAAACGCAATCTGATCGTACCAACATTTACCATCCAGGCGAAAAGGGCTTTGCTCCAACACACACCAAAATTGTTTAATCTTTTCTACACGATCAATTGCAAAACCCCGATTACGCTGCATGATATCTTTTTGTGCCCTGTAGAATAGTTGTTCGTTCAATAATTCATCTGTTTCATATATGGTGGCGAGAAACTTATCCAGCCTAATGACCTTGGAAAACGAGGGATGCCTGGGATCATTGTCTACTCCTGTTTGTACTCTGATAAAGTACATTGAGAATCTGATGTCTGCGATGACGTTAATCTCGATGCGAGGCACTCTCAGTCGTATCATTCCTCTGTTCTCACCAGACCATAACGCCTTAATCTTATATTGAATCATAATATTAGGAAGCCATAAGCGCAAGAGACTAATATGGATCATATTTCTCACTATTTCTACACTCTCCACCATAAAGCCCTGTCTGATACGGAAGGAAATTAATTGTTGCACATTAATGTGCAGAGTATATTCCCTATATCTAGTTAGAATTGTCTCAACTGGCGGTGACAAACTACGTGGATCCCATGGGAAATTATAGTCATTAACGTCTAAGACATTATGGTTGCCATAAACACGTCGTTCACGAGGAGCGTCTATTGATCTTTCGGGCTTGTCGGATAGGCTTGCGTATCGGTATTCAATCTTCTTCTTGGAAAAACTAGTTTCTCTCAATAAACAAAATGAATGGTAGAAATTGGACGCGATGCCATCTTTGAGTGATTCTGAAGATATATCGTTCGGACAATCACATGCGTATGAAAATGTACCACCAGTAGCAGCGGCGACAAAGCGTAATAATTCATTATCAGGGACCAGTCCAAAACTGCACGTAGGATTAAATCCTTGACCAGATCCTACTTGTATAATGTTACAACTAATATCCTCTCTGCAGAGTTCTTGTATTATATCGTCGTCGTCTGACATCTGAACTAAAGTAGATTTGACGACGCCATCCGTAATGATTACCAAAGATGCGAATCCATCATTAGGGCATAGACGGGCGGCGAACAGACCAGCATTCAGACTGTAGGCTAGATTACCACCACCAGATCCCAATCTCCAAATATTCTTCACATCGGAAAATTCAGTTTCTTCTTCGTTTTCCGTGTCCATTCTATATGGAACACGAAATTGCTTTACGCGCTTAACTTTTTCTCTCAATTCAGCAACGCGCTGTTGATAGTCGTTCAATTCACATTGGAGTTTGACAAGAATTTTTGATACATTGGTTTTCGTGACTGTTACATTTTGTAAGAGCACTTTCATGGTAGGGAACTCTTCCAGGTAGAGAAACACGTTTGCATTCGATGCAAAGTGCGAGCTCTCGGCAATCACTGTGATTGAAATTTCTGGTTCAAACTATCGAAGCACATGATAAAGTAAGTCACGTAGAATGTATGGTTACTGCACACGTCGCAACTATGTACGCACCTGAAGTGCTTCGTCTCTATCCAGGTCCTTTAGGATAGACGGCTGAACTAGACCGTAAATAGATTTCTTCAGACTAATCAACGATACCCCAATTCTTTTTATCAGATTGATTCGGCATGTAAATTCCAACGTCTTATTTATGATATTGTACATACCTCTCAAATACTTCTGATATAATCACTTCACCAGTATAACAATCTACTGTTGCTAGAGAGCACGTAACGTCGACGACAAAGACAACCTTGTATTTATTGCACAACGTTATAATACGTGTACTTGGCATTAATTTATATACTCGGTCATAAAAGCTGTCTGGATTCGGTAGATTATCAAGGGTATAAATGTTCGTTGTTTTTTGCTGTACAGTCTGCGTTTGCATTAGGGAGGATAGTCGCGTAGCTGAGACGTGTAGTATACGAACATTCTAGAAGTAATGCAAGTCAGAAATAGGGAAGAACAAAGACAAAAGACTGGAAGAATCGCATAACCGAAAAAAAAGAAAAGACGAAGCGATTCTTACATCGTGTATTAATGGTCTGAGAGGTCGATAGAGGCGCCTAAGTAACCATTTCTGTAACTCTACTCGTTTAACTTTAGTCGAATCGGTGACGAGTAATAGTAGTACTTTGGCCTCAACGGCACCGTGTAGTATAAATTCACTCATTATGGTCGAAGGCTACAACGATAAATATGATAAATATTTACAAAGAATAGCGATATCCATAATGAAAATTCTCGGGCGCATTATGAGATATAGTTTGGAAATGGATGAAATTTCTCCAATCCCATGACATTTGATCAGCCACATCAGAACCCTAAATGGGCATCGATTTAACCATAATTGTCGGTGTCTATTACTATCAGTTATAGGAGTAACCAGATATGGGTTACCGTAACAAACAAAAGGTCCTCACAAAGCATTTATTGAAAGTGATTTCACGGCCTTAAATGACGATGTTTAACTTTCTAAGCTTTAGTATAACAAAACAGCTCACGAGAGATCAGTTCGAATTTACAAAGAGACATTAATGGGGTCACTTTTGTTGGCATAACTCCAAGACGAGCGTAAGAATCGATTTGGGTAAAATTTAAAGGTTCATAATTTCTGTTGCCGAAATCATGTTTTGACACTATGAATTCCGTTACTATTGTCTTTCTTCCTCTGGTGTTTGTCTTCTTTTTGAGTTCATTAATTGAGGACAACCGTAGAAACGAGTAATTAACTAAACAAGCGCATTTGATTCTTTGTGAAAAATGAAATGCGTGTAATTATTTCATTCGTCGTTTTGACTTACGTGGTAGTATTAAAGTCATCTGACGAGGAAATGCGTAATCTTTGTAGCACAGATGATTGTTACTCTGTAAGGAAGATTTTTCGCAGAGTATTAAGTATGTGCGTTAATAGTATTGTTATATTACTCTGACATGTATATGAACAAATACTGCGGGAGAGCGATTGATGGTTGACTATAAGAATTTAGCTAATCACGCACTTTTACTTTTGGGTAAATATGGTGGACAGTTAGTGGACTTTAAACCGGGCATTCCCACTTACGGCCTCCGTCTTGATGCGTGGACACCGTTTATATATAGCTTAAATGAGTCATTTATGCTGAAATCTTACAGTTTTTATGTGAGCCGTTTTATAGTACTGTATATCGTATTCAACGAAAGTAATTCGGTTTCCACAATTGTTTCTTTAAGATTTTGGTGAAAGAAGGTTGTTTTAACACATCAATTACTATCGACCGTGAATGAATATTTGATGATGGGATTCGAGCTGCTTATATATCTTTTACCGTGACGGAGAATTTATCGCAAAAATTAAATAAATAATCATATAATTTTCAAGAACGAATATATTCCAAGTTAATATAGCGCTTGCGCTGCGACTGAAAGTTGTCACGGAATAACGATAATCTGACGAAAGATGTATAATTATCCTAAAGTTAATGTTGATTTCGTTCGATTGCGGAGGAAGATTTTATCGCTTATCTGCAGATCGGCTTGCTGTAACAATAAATACTAAATTGTACGTTTATTATACAATATCTTCATTTCTATCAGTATTGCTTTATCTTTGCGAGCGACGATTTGATCACATGATTGCTGCGGTACCGAAGTAATTTATTTTCTTATCTTTTATTGGACATTAATTAGAAATTAGTTCCAAAAGCTTAAATACCTTCTGTCCCCGATACTGTCTCAGCATCGTATTCATGTTCTGAAGCTGAGCTTCAATGACTTGAAAAATAACTAATAAACTATTTCTTCTGATAAACGATAATTATAATCCAACTGACTTATTGACATTGCATATGTCCCTGAATCGACGATCTACCTTAATATTTGGCATAACGAAACCTCGTTAGACTTTCGTCTTGAAACTTGGTTAGCTTATTGCAAGCGATTCAACATTAAACCCGATCAGTTCGATCTAGAGGATAATAAATGCAATTCTACGCTTAAGTCTCCTGAAATGACTCGTGAAGAAGGAGCTTAACGTAGTATATGGAAGCAGGTTTTACTGTAAGACTTCCGTTACGATAATTACGATCGTTGTTAATGATGTTGTGTTAATATTATTCTTTATATCGATACAAGGCGAGTCTTTCCGTCGGCTCGTAGCGTAGTGGTTTCACTATGCGTTTTCCTTCGTAGCGAATATTTAATACTGTAACTTTCTTAACCAACATACGGCTATGTTCCGATGATGTTATGTGAATGAGAGATACTACTATCTCTGATATTGTATAGACGTTGTGAACGTCATGAAAGTATAATTATAATGGTTGGATAATTGATAACTAATTGTTCGTAGTTCGAACGGAGATATTCACTTAACACATCGAAGAAGTAATCTCATAACTACATGACAATGTCATCGTTACGTTCAACTGAGTATGGATAATACTCCACCTAGGTAGTAACTCGTATTGCGTAGCAGGAAATACTCATTAGAGTATTAGCGACAATGTTTATAATCGGTTTGCTGTCTGGTTCCCTGAAACGGAGTTTAACTCCGATGGTAATTAGTAATATTAATTACAAATTGAGTCATTGTTTAGCCCATGACATGTTATGTTACTTTGAGTTACTTAACTATTACGCTGTAATAACATTATCGCTCGATGCCAAAGCGAAGAGTATTATAATATTGCAAAATAGAGTCACGCTTCTCTATGTTAGGATGTACATTTTGTATTATGTTTGTACATTTTTTATTCAAGTATACAACCAAGTTCCTGGTCGAACGGTTAACATTAGTCATAACTTTAGCAAAAAATTAATCAGCGTTCAATTACAAAAAAGGGCTTCGATTTATCGATTGGTTGTTATCAATTACCATTGAGCTTGTGGTTCTACGGTTGAAACAAAAGATGAGCATTAATTTATAATTAAAAATTAAAAAGTAGTAGTAGATATAAGTTATTTGTACGAAATATTTTTGCCAAAGATTAGTCTCTTGTTTTGTAATAAGACATTCTGCTTTCTTTTAATATTTAATTGATGCTGAAACTATGACTTTTCATTGGTTGATAAAATTTATTCTTTGATCCCATTGGTTAGTTTCAGCATCGGCCACATTATTATTGGTTAACTTTTCTGTGCTTAGTTAAAAAAACCAATGCCGCCAATAAGAAAAGCCAAGTCTGTTTAATAACTCCATAAATTATCTACTCGATTTTGCTTAAAGGTTTCCACAATTATTGTGCTGCGTAAATGACGAAATATGCGCTTAATATTCGTACCATTGAGCGGAAGTCATATCATCTTTAGCTTCAATTAATTCTGACATTAATTAAACTGCAGCTTATAATCACCTACTTCTACCAATGAGATAACCTAGTGAAATTACTTACTCAAGCAAAACGCATTTAGCAGCTTATCTGCGAGTTCCATGATCGATAGACCTGACCGATTACGCAGAAAATTGCGGTTTTACGCCAAAATCAGTGCAATTATAACCAGAAATAATACAAATCTTTGCTTTGTAATAATACAAAACAAGGACTCAAGTTTTGGAGGTTGAAATTTGATGAAGATGCTGTTTGTCTATCGCTCATTGAAAATCGGTTTGTAATTGAAAGCCACGATAATTTGTTCTTTCGATCGGAGCCGTGGCTTCTCCTATTTCTCGACTCTTATTGACTTTTAAGCAAACTTTTACTGCTCACGACTGTCGAACTAATTCTTGATTACCGTGTTGGCCTGAGTTATCGTCTGTTTTTTTGTTTTGTTTTTTTTTTTTTCGAAAATTATAGGTTAAAAACGCACGTTCTTACGTAGACAAATAAGTAAGTCGCAAGTGCTACCAGGATATTCGACGGACACCATAAAAACATTAATATCGATACAATAATTAGTGATCTGAAGTAATTACCGGGAAATAGGTTTCAATGAACAGAATATAGCAACTACTCGTTTATTAGAAAGAGTCGATGAAATTAGCGTGTGTAAAAATTGGAAGTGTAAGACTGGTTTGGTCTGAAAATGAGCCTGAATGGATTGATTGCACAAAATTCAGTGAGCAAGGATTAGGAGTGATCGCTAATTATTTCCGCTGCACACTGCAGCGCATCCATGGAAAGTTATTTCAATAGTTTGCGAACATACGTCGTTTACAGAAATAATACGCAAGCAAACTTGATAAGTCGATCTCACGCGATACGTGTTACGAGCAATATACATTCTCGACAGTCATCTGACACTCTTTATGTCGTACTAATAATGAGATAATTATAGAATTGTTTTCCAATTGTGAACATTGTAATTTACATCTGTCTAATTATATAATTGAAAATATGTCGTTGCTGTTTAACGTACAAAGTGTTTCTGTATAAATAAAATTGAGAATTTTTTAGCCGTGCTGACTTCGGTAAATCAGTTCTCTTGTTAAGCCAACTTGCCATCCCCAACCATTCATTACCGACTCATCACATTTTCTTACGTGTAATACGGAAGTTGCAATTCGCCTTCCACATCTGGAAGGTAAATTCCAACTGCCACATAGAATGTTCGCAAATTCCCAACAATAGATATGCTTTCCGCATTTAGAAAGTGAATTCCAACCACCGCTGCAGCCAAATATTACTTTCCGCATTTGGAAGGTGGATTCCAACTCTGGTGAAACATTGAAATAAATATAAGGAAGCGCTGGACGGCCGTCAAAAGACATCATCCATTGTGTGGATATGTTTATTCATACAATTACTCCAATGCCGCGTAAGTACATTTGCTTCTGAAAATCTAATTATAATTGCTAATTGAGGCATTACCCTACTAATGAAGGAACATCATTTTTTAGTGTGAACATTATTTTAGATTAGACGAAGTTTAGTAAGCGCGACGTGGAGAGAGTAACCTGATATTAACAAATTTCAAAAGTAACGAGTAGGAAATTTTGTAAGTAGGTTTAATAATAAGCCTGGTTTTGATTTAAAACGATCAGCGAACGCAAGCCAACGAGCGGATTGGCGAAAGCTAAATGTCAAGGCTGTAAAATAATCGCTCGCCCATATATAGAAGCAGTCAACAGCTATAAATTCGACGATCGGTCAATGAAGGCTCATTTAACCTATTACTATGACATACACGCCAATTTACCCGAATCAGATCTATTATACCTCTGCTCCCCATCATGGAACCGACAGAAGAACTTATTTCTATATTTTGCGCGAATCAGACCCAATATCTCTGCCCTCCCACCTTGACCGAAGCAAATACAGACATGGCTACACTCTGTGCGAATCAGACGGAATGCCTCTGCTCTCCCACCTTGACCGAAGCAAATACAGGCATGGCTACACGTTGTGCGGATCAGACCCAATACCTCTGCTCTCCCACCTTGACCGAAGCAAATACAGACATGGCTACAATTTGTGCGAATCAGACCGAATACCTCTGCTCTCCCACCTTGACCGAAGCAAATACAGACATGGCTACAATTTGTGCGAATCAGACCGAATACCTC